>SNQJ01S0143362.1:21397-45874 GCA_010110895.2 Picea sitchensis
TGAGTAGCACATTCACTTCGGATCCTAGGTCCAATATGATATCTCCCATATTGAAATCCCCAATGTTGGCATTCAATCTAAATTCCCTACTTGTTCTTCTTCTTGTGTATAAATGATTGACAATTTTTTGTTCTAGCTTTTGTTCCATCTCGTTGCTACATTTCTCTAGGATGTTTTGCAATATTTTCACAAATGAAGGATCACTTAACATTTTTATGCATGACTGCAAAAAGTCTTTGATAGTACTTACTTGTCCCTCTGGTGGAATTCCTTTGGTATGATCCAATGATGGAAACATTTCATATTATGGGGCTTCATGGGTTGGTTGTGTAATGGAAGTCGACACTATGTCCCTCTTTTGAAATTCTTTTCTGGCTTCCTTAAAAGTATCCTTTTCTTTGGGTGCGTCGAAATGCTTCCTTGGTTCAGTGTTCTTCTTTACCCATTGGTTATGTGCGGGTTCTTGTTGGATTGTGTCATTTCCTGTCTTCGTTCCTCCACGAGTGACGATGTTGATGTTCCACCCATATTCCCTTGCTTCGGCTGAAATCCATTGAACATTTTGGTTGTTCTGGTTCCTTTTTTCTTGGATCTTTACTAATAGTGTCAAACATTCCTCTATATCATGATCTAATGCACGACAATACATGCAGGTTGTTGGCAGCAATGGGAATTCTCATGCATAATGTTGTAACAGATATCAAAATTGACTGTACTGCCCAAGATTTGAAAGGCTGTCAAGGAGGCCATGACTGCTTAGGTACAAAAGGTGTGCTTCGTGTGAGCCTAGGATGCTTCATATTTTATTTCACCATGTTTCTTACAATAGTTGGATCTACGAAGTTGCATGAATCTCATGACTAATGGCATTCAAGATGGTGGCCCTTGAAGAGCCTTATGTGGATTACTCTGATGGTGATCCCCTTTTTAGTTCCATCGACTTTTATTAAATTCTATGGTGAAGTTGCTAGATTTGGTGCTGGGATATTTCTCATCATACAACTTGTTAGTGTAATCAATTTCATCACCTGGTGGAATGACTATTGGGTATTGGAAAAAAATGTTGAACGATGTTTCATGCAGTCGAATCCTAGTGATTACAATGTCAACAATGGTCTATGTTGCTTCCCTGACTGGAATCATACTGATGTACATTTGGTATGCTCCAAAAGAATCATGCGTACTCAACATATTTTTCATCACATGGACACTAATTCTTCTTCAAGTAATGACTAGCATCTCCCCACATTCAAAACTTAATGCAGGCCTTATGACATCAGGACTTATGGGACTTTATGTTGTATTCCTTTGCTGGTATGCTGTCAGGAGTGAACCAGCAATAGAGATATGTAATACAAGGCCACAGACAACAGGGAGCGGAGACTGGATGACAATTTTTAGCTTTCTAATTGCAATGCTTGCAATAGTCATGGCAACATTTTCTATTGGCATTGATTCAAAATCATTCAATTTTCGGAAAGATGAAGTTGAGCCAGAGGATGGTGTTCCATATGGCTATGGATTTTTCCATTTTTTTTTCTCTATGGGAGCCATGTACTTTGGTATGCTATTGATCGGATGGAACTTGCACCAAAACTATGCAAAAGTGGAGCATAGATGTTGGTTGGGCTAGTACATGGGTGAAAATTGTGAACGAATGGCTTGTTGCGGGGCCATACATTTGGACATTGATTGCTCCCCTCGTATGGAAGAACAGGAACTAATGGTGAATAAACATCGAATGCCTGAATCTGATGGTCTTATATTCAATTTCTTTATGAAGGCTTGGGATTCACTTTGCAAGTCTATTATTCTTCAATATTTACTATTTCCTTGCACCATATGTGGCCTTCATAAGGTTGGTTTCCAAAAGAGAGAATATATTGCAAGATTTTAAAGAAAATCTGAGTTGTGTATCCTCCGACTGGAAAAATGGGTAAATTCCATGCATGAATAGAGTCATTTTGAAGATTGCAATCGCAATAAATACCAATATGCAATGGACAAGGACCCCATTGGGTTGTTCATTAGTACCTTAAGAGTTTTATTGGGTGGCAGCTGAAAACTTACATTTTCTGAATAAAAGCTCTTTCTGATCAAAGTAAAGAGCCTCATGTTCCTCAGACATGGACTTCAATAGGCAGTAACAATTCTAAAAGCAATCCATCAACTCCCAAGGTAGGAGGTGAATTGAAAGTAGCTTCACAATTACTTAAATTCACCTTCAATGAATTGAAAGTTGCAACTAGAAATTTTAGACCAGAGAGCATTCTTGGTGAAGGTGGTTTTGGTTGCGTCTTCAAAGGGTGGATAGAGGAAAATGGCACTGCCCCTATAAAGCCCGGCACTGGTCTGACTGTTGTTGTTAAAGATTTAAACCACAAGGGGCTACAGGGACACAAAGAATGGGTTGCAAATGAGCAGGATGGTCCCAATCAAATTTGTTCATGGAAAGATCTCTCTGAATCTAATCCTCTGTGACTTGAGGATCATAGATGTTGAGAATTGCGTTGTCCCCAAGGAGACCCTCGCAAACATCAATGACCGAGGTTTCTCTGGTGTCCCCTGTATCTTTCTTGAAGGCAAATCCGATAATGGCAATCTTCTTTCCAGATACCGTGTTAAACATGGATGAAACCACGCGATTGACGAATCTAGATTTTTGATAGTCATTGATCTTGACTACATGTTTCCAGTAATTGGAAACCTCTTGAAGTCCATTGCATTCACAAATGTACACCAAATTCAGAATGTCCTTCTGGAAGCAGTATCCACCGAAACCAACACTGGCTTTCAAGAAACGTGGACCGATCCTTGAGTCTTTTCCCATAGCATGTGTGACCTCGGAGACATCGGCCCTAGTTGCTTCACAAAGAGCAGACATGGAATTCACAGATGAAATCCTTTGGGCTAGAAAGGCATTTGCTGCCAACTTGGAGATCTCTGCAGACCATAAATTGGTTGTAATAATGTTATCCCGTGGAACCCAATTGGCATAAACAGCTTTAAGGGCCTCCACTGCTTTTTTTTCTTCCGGAGTCTCTCAGCCTCCAATGAGAACACGGTCAGGTTTCAATAGGTCGTTTATAGCGGTTCCCTCTGCAAGAAAATCGGGGTCAGAAAGAATTTGATAATTGATTCCCTTGTTGTTGTGGGTTAAAATCTTTTCAATTGCCTTTGTTGTTTTAATAGGAACTGTGGATTTCTCAATGACAATTTTGTCTGATTTAGAAACATTGGCTATCATTCTAGCCACGTTTTCCCAATAGGTCAGATCTGCAGCTTTTCCATGGTCGAGGCCTCTTGTCTTCATGGGAGTGTTTACTGAAACGAACACAATGTCGGCTTCAGCAACATGCTTCTCAACATCGGTACTGAAAAAAAGGTTTTTTCCCTTGCAGGCTTGAACAACTTCATCAAGGCCAGGCTCATAGATCAGAAGTTGATCGTTGTTCCATGCACCAATTCAAGGCTTGGAGATGTCAACTACTACGACTTGAATGGCGGGGCATTTCAGAGCTATCACAGCCATGGTTGGGTCACCCACATACCCAGCTCCGATGCAATGCAGCTCTATTTAATGAATCCATCATATATGCTGAAAGTAACCCACTTGTCAAATGATTAGCAACGGTTCAGGTAACGGCAGAGCATCTGGCAGACGCACCAGGCATTTGCACAGTCCAGAGAAGGCAAACCAGTTCATATTTCCCGGAACGCTAAGAGTTTTATGTTAGATTTTTTCTCTTTTAAAAGAATGATGTATGTAACACCAGAAAAATGGGGGGGCGTGCGAGTGAAGTGCTGGGGGAAAACCTCTTTCAAAGAGGGGTTCTTTGTAATGTTGAGCTAATGTGTAAATCCAAATTTGAATAATACAGATGATTTTTTGTTTGAGACTGTGAGATTCATCACGGTCAATTTCTTTCAGCATGTTCTTATCCTTTTCAGCTGTGTTAAATTAGTTTGGAATTCATTTGATATGCTCCTTACTCACAGTTGATGTGTTATCTTTTTCATAATTTTATTTCTTCCTTATTCCATCACAACTGCATTTCATTTCGTCTTCTTCTCACTGATGTGCTTCGTTATACTTTAGTACGACCACTACTATAACGAATGGATTATGGTTTTCTGTAATTGTTTGCTACCTTTCCTCTGCACCAGCTATCAGCGGGTGTAAGACCAGTCTACATTTCCAGAATTCTGCATATATTCTCTGCTACATCAGCCTTTCCTTTTTCTTTCCACTACCGCATCATGACAATCAAAGTGTTGAAAGATAGACTTACTTTGCCTCACTCTCCGCAAGTTAAATGATCTCTGTTATTGTCTCATTTCTTCGGTTTTCATTTGACTCCATGCCCAATGGACCATTTTCCCTGGTTTAACCCCCAAACTCTAAAAATCCAAGACCATCATTTACCCATAAATCTGCCCACCTTTTTCACACTTACTTAATTTCATATTGTGACATTTTTCGAGAGATCCCTCTCGGGTTGGAGGAGGGTAGCTTCCAATCCAAAGTGGTTCGAGGTTGCCTCGGGATTGATTTGCTGCAACCCATTTCAGTTTCGAGTATCAACACATAATGTCCTGGTTTCTGATAGTTGTGACATGTGACTAGTCCTATGCCATGCCTGAAGCCTCCTCTGGTTCGTCCTCCATCTCGATAGCCTGATTGGTCCCCTCTCGGCACATTATATGGTGGTGCCTGATTATACTGCGTGGTATTATACTGGGGTTGTGTCGGGTTGTACTGTGGTTGTGCATTGTTGTATGGTTCTTGCACAGTGTTGTATTGTTGTTGCGCAGTGTTTTATGGAGCTGGGGCTTGATTGAACTATGGCATTGCTTGCACAGTCATCATTTCGGCCTATACTTTGTATGCGTATGATGTTCTTTCCCACATCATCTCCATAGTTATGCAATCTGTTTCATCATGTCCTACTGACATACAAAAGGTGCAATACAAATTCTTTGGAACTATCTGGTACTTCTGCATCATCATGCAGTGATAAGGGTCATGACCCAGTTTCTTGCATATTTTGCACCATAATCCTCCCTGTGGTAGTGGGTTTGGCATGCCTGTTTCCATATACTGCACGAATGTTGGACATTCATTCTTGTGGTGTACTTTCGTCCTACATGTGGTGCACCAAATGGCTTCTCATTTGTCCTTGTTCTTGTTCTAATTCAACTAAAATGTTAGGTTCTTCAAATCCTCCTTCAATTCTTCAATAGCTGGGTTCGTCTACTAGTACTGGTTCCCTTCCAGCTACAAGGCTTCCTGTAGAGCCTCAGCCTGTGTCTGAAAATTCTGATGTCGTAAGGGATATTTTAGGTGTGGGAGTAGTGAGTTGACAAACAGGTTTTGGTGCTGCATCTCGATCATAAGGTATTTTAACTTCCCCTTCAGTCGCTTGAATCTTTGATCAATCTCCCATACAGACTCTCTTGGTTTTTGTCTAATCTCGATCATTTCATTCATGTACTGGTCCTCTGAGCTCGGCTTCTGGAACTCATTAATCAGTAGCTTCTTAATGTCTTCCATTGTCCTTGTTGTCCCAGGGGCACTGTTCGTGTCTAGAATCATGTACCAGTCTAGTGTGTGGTCTCTCAGTGTGATCGCTAGCTGTGCAATTTTGGTATCTTCATAAGTGATTTGTTTTGCCTCCCAGATATTTGCACAAATAAACAAATGTTTCTCATGGTCTTCTGCTACTTCTTATTGAAATTATGTTAATCTGATCGTGGGGTCATGTCCTTCCATTCTAAATACTAAATTGCTTCCTCTGTCGCGCGATGTAGATACTTGACTAGTACTGCCTGAACTAGCTCCTCCAATTGTTACTCCTGTGGTAAATGTACTTCTCGCTATCGGACTTCCTCCGAATTTTGGTTGTCTAAATGGTGGTGTTATTTTTGGTGTATTGTTCGCACATGGGTTTATGGGTTCCACACTAACATTAATATGGAAAGGATGGCTATCTTCTCCTCCTGTTCTTATGCCTCTTATTTTCCTCTCATAGGTTGCGCACAGGATTTCCTCAATCTGCTCCACAACTTGGATATCCTCTACCTCTTCTTCATCGCTTTCCAAGACCTCCCTCGCAGCTACATCTCTTTTATTGGTATTCACCTTATATTGGTAGGGTACTCCACTACACGTCATTCCCGGTGATGCCAAGATCCACTTAAGTTGGTCGTCATCCATCAAGATTGGGTCCAATAATTCCTCCTCCTTCTTTCCTTTATCATCACCTTCAGCCATTTATCCTTCCTCTCTCATTGCTTCCCCCCTTCCCCCATGCACGTAGGGAAGTCTAGTTGTCTACTTCCATTGTCATTACACCTTTGTTATATAGAAGTATTTTAATATAAGTATACAGTGATCGAATGTACCTTCCGCGAGGTCTGCATAGAAATTCAATCTATGATGTGTTGTATGACTTCATTGTGTCAACTACAAACTCTGTGATGAAGCCTACCACAATAATGTAAAGCCAAAAGTCGACTACGCGGGTGAATTTTTTGTCCACCTATTGTAACTGCTCAATCTGTATTGGGGTCCAATCTAGTTGTCGGATCCAGTTCATCGCATGGTTATCTTTCAAACTTAGTATCCACTCCTGCAATAGATGGGGAAAATCATAGAAAAAGACTTCATGTAAATCCATAAACACGTATTTATCTAGATATTTGCAAGGTGTGAGGCTAGGGTTTCTATTATCCTTCTGGGAAAACTCTAGTTCTTTAGTTCTCAACCAACCTTCGATTTCTACTTCCTTCTAGTGGTTGAGCGGTCTTCTGGTTTCACTCATTATTTTCTCATGCATTCTATCTCATCTACTCAGTCCTCTCTTGTTCCTCTTACAATGGTAACGGAACCATTTGTTGGTTCTGTTAGATGGCTTCTTTATCCTACCTGCACCGTAGACCCAGGGTTCATATCTTTGAGGGTACCAACAAAGCCTAAAACTATCGGCCCTTCTGGTAAACCAGAAGGAAACACAGTACATAAAGTGCACTGCGCCGTCTCACCTGAGATAGCTTTAAATGGGTGGTTGTAAGGCTCAGGTGTTTACAACCTAGGATTGAGCATGAGATAGGGGATCTGTATTCTAGGCCTTTAATTATGATTTGTATTATGAACTATTGTTATCCTCTTTTATATTTTAACCTTCGTCATGTCTTTTCGCTATATTCCCACAGCAATTAACCAAGCAATATAATAACTGATTCATTCATTGCATACAGCATTTAACTACTAAACATATGACAAAGATATGCATGCATTCATCACATTACATAGGTATTATCGTGGTTCACCCCCTCCTGGGCTACGTCCACAAATATTTGGCTCTTGGCTCTCTTATTATGGTAGTTCTGCAATTCTCGCGCCTCATGCTTACAACTCTCCTCAGATGGGTAAGATCTCTATGAGGTGAACTAGATTGCACCATGCTCCTTGGCCTGTGTTCTAATCCTAGGGATCTACCTTTTCTCTTCTTCTTAGCTCGCTTTCTCTACAAAAATAGTACATCTAATCAAAAAAATTACATAGAAACGATCTCAACTCTACAACAGTAGTAAATCTCAACCTTAGCGAACCTCTATGAACTCTTGTATGATACTTTCGTATCTATATTTATATATATCGGGATCTTCATCCATTTACACAAAAACCTTACAAAAACCCTAACCCTATTGTCATTAGGTCTTCCTTCTCTGCATGCATTTTTTGCTTCCTTCCAGTTGTTGCCTCCTTCTTGCATGCGCACGTGTTGTGCTTCTTGCTTGTTGTCGCTTTCCTCCTACACACTTTCTTTCCCACGATTTCTCTTCCAGTTGTCATTCTTCTTTGTGAACTCTTTCTTTCCCACTTCAGCCCGTTTCCAACAAGCACTAATATCCTTCATGTCAAATTTAGAGAACAACTGAGTTTTCACATCCTGGGTAATCTCCTTGTTGTTTCTTATTGGCAACATATCATCCACATACAAGACTAGATAAATAAGATGATCACCAACTAATTTGAAATACACACAGTGATCGGACTTTCTTCTTGTGAAGCTAAGTCCCAACATAGAAGTATCAAATTTTTTATACCACATGCATGGTGATTGCTTTAACCCATGCATGGACTTTTTCATCCTGCATACCAACTCTTTCTTTCCCTTCACAAAAAATCCTTATGGATACTTCATGTAGATTTATTCTTCCAGATATGATCCAATTTATGAGGAAAACGAAATGAATAACATATTGAATACAATAACATGGAGATATGGAGAACAACAATAGATATACAATGAACAATAACTTCTATTGAATAAATCAAATAGGTTGAAACTGTAAAACTGTAGAACTAAAAAACTACTTGCTTGAATGGTGGTAGCTATCTTTGAGAAGATATGTGGAAACTATGTGCATCTGTATGATAAGAATGATTACAATGAGGCTCCAAAGTCCATTTTAACATTACTCATGAATGCCAAAACCATAGACATCTAAAAACTAACCCTAGGAGATGAAATGCCAAAAGTTATGTGGGCCTCGATGGGTAAGTTGGTACCTCAACTTCCCAGGGTCGTAACTTTTTCATACAACCTATGTTTTAGGCACATGATATCCCGTTGGAAATTTCTTCTCGAGATATACACATTATGTCATCAAACTCTGACTTCGTCTACAATTTGACTATGGCAAGCCAAAAAAACACTATTTAGGCCCCCAAAATGGCCCTAGAAGTACAGAAAGATGTGTTGACATGAAAAATTCCAAAATAATCCAATTGGATTAGGTGGGTAGCCACCAGTCTCCACCTGGAAGATGTGTAGGGCTTTAGATAGCCCCAGGAGTGTAGAACCCACAATTACAAAGAAGTACAGAACAACGTGTTGAACTAAAAAACTGTCAAGGGGAGCTAGTTGGAATAGGTGGGTGGCCACCAATATCCACCTAGATCATTACTCCCCCTTTAGGAATAAATGGTATCCATTGCGTTGAGTTCCCCCATCGGGTGAGGAAACTGCTTCTGAATTTTTCCCTAGGTGAGCCACTTGCCTTGGTGTAGGAGATGCCCTGCCTTGACAACTTGGTAAAGTTGGATCCTCTGCTGGTGAGTTCCCTTGACCTATGTTGGATTCCTGTTCCATGCAGTCAAGGTTGAGATATGTTGGTGTCAGTTGTTCTGCAACCTATAACGTGTCCAATAATGGTGGAAAATATGGTCGAATGAGGTCCACATTGAACATTGGGTGCAAGACAAGGAAGGGCGGAGTATTGAGCTAAAAATCATTTCTACCCACAGCCTTGGTGATAGTGTAACACCCATAACAAAGTGGGAGGAGCTTCTGATGGGTCCATGTAAGGAACTATTTCTGAAAATGTAACCAGACCTTGTCTCCCACCTGACACTGGTGTGGTACCCTATGTTGATCATGGAATTGCTTGTACTTATCATTGGGTTTCTGAAAAATCTCAAGGACCTGTTAGTAGATTTGTTGAATCCACTCAATGAATCTTGTGGCTTTGTCATCCTCAGATTGAACATGGGAAGATTCTTCCTGTGTGGTTGCAAGAGGTAGTGAAACATCAATGGGACCCAAGGGTTGGAATCCCAGCCCCACCTAAAATGGGTTATGTCCAATGGAGTTATGGAGAGCTTTGTTGTAGTTTTTTTGAACATAGGGAAGGCTCTCATCCAATGTACGTGAATGTTTAGAGTTGTACATGCACAGGATGTGCACAATCATATGATTGACGACCTTTGTTTGGACATCGGTTAGGGGGTGGAAAGAAGTGGATTTAGTGAGATTGGTGTCCAAAAGTGACCAGAGACTCAACCAAAATGTGTTGAGGAACCTGTTGTCTTGATCGGAGATGATGGTCTGTGGTATCCCAAAATGGACCCACACTCGTTCGAAGAAGATCTTGTCAATATCTGGCGCGGTGATTCTCTTCTTGCAAGCTGTGAGGATGGCCATCTTTGAAAACCAATCAACTACCACAGATACACAAGAATTTCCTTGCTTGGTGGACGGAAATCCTGACATGTAATCCATCGATATGGATTCCCAAGGCCTCTCAGGAGTAGGAAGAGGGATGTATAAGCCTTGCTTCTTGATGGTTGGCTTGGAAATGGCAAAGGAAATGCAATATATGATATACTTGTCGACGTCTTGTCAAATTTTTGGCCAATAAAAATGTTTTTGTAGAATAGCCACAATTTTCTCCATGCCAAAATGTCATGCCATCTGACTATAGTGAGCTTCCCAAATCATATTTGCACACTCACTTGCAGGAATATACAGATGGCCCAAATGGCATAACAGTATGTCCTAAATGTGAAAATCGGTGACATTCACGCATGTACCCAAAAGTTGATAGGTGGTGGCTAAGTCTGGATCTTGTTGATAAAGTTGGGGCCACTCAAATGCATCATGCCCATAAAAATGGAGCACGTTGGTGAGTGAAACCATAGGAGGTCCACTGAGGCAGTCAACAACATGCTTTTTGCTCCTTTTCTTATACTTGATGTTGAGATGGAACTATTGCAGGTAGGTGTACCACTTCTGATGTCGTTTTTCTACAACTTCCCTTATGTCTGTATGAACTACATAGGCTTGTGATTAGTGTGGATGATTGTCTCCTTTCCCATAATGTAATGTTTTCATTGACGACAGGCTTGTATAATGGAATACATTTCCTTGTCATAGGTGGGGTATTTTCGGACAGTATCTGAGGTTGTCTCACTATGGTATGTTATCAAATGACTGTGTTGAGTGAGAACTATGCCTATATCATAGTCAGATGCATCAGTCTCAATCTCGAATGGTTGTTGCAAATCAAGTAAGGAGAGTATTGGAGTTGAATACAAGCGATGCTTTAGATCGTCAAATGCTCATTGTTGTTCATTCCCCCACTTGAAATTTTCCCTGCCACCTCCCTTGGTCACTTGGTTGAGGGACCATGTAATATGGGAGAATCCCAACACGAATCGTTGGTAGAATTTGGTCAGTCCCAAGAAGATCTGAATCTCGAATAGTTTGGTTGAGGCTGGCCAATCACGGCTTACTTGGATCTTAGCTAGATCAACATGTACCCCATGCTCATCAACAATGTAGCCCAAGTATTGGACCCTGTTCATGCCAAACGAGAATTTTTCCAAGTTGGCATTAGCTTGTGCTTCCACAGAGTGCTCAAAACTTGTTGAATATGTTGCATGTGCTCCTCCCAAGTTTTGTTGAATATGAGGATGTCATCAAAATATACCACCACAAAATAGTTGGTGAAATGTCTCAATACATCATCCATCAAACTCATGAAAGTGGTTGGTGCATTTGTTAATACAAAGAGCATGAACAACCATTCGAAGAGACCTTCTTTAGATTTGAATGTTGTCTTCCATACATTAGTTGGTTCGATGGGAACCTGGTGGTAACCATACTTTAGGTCAATCTTGTTGAAGAAATTTCCACCCTTGAGTTGGTCAAGAAGGTCATCGATTCTGGGAATTGGGTATCGGTTCCTGACTGTGATTTTCTTTTAATGCTCTATAATCAATGCAAAGCCACGAGGTCTCATCTTTATTCTGCACTAGTACAATCGGGCTTCCGCAAGGGGAGGAGTCGGGTCTGATGTGCCCCTTTTGAAGAAGCTCTTGTATATGACACTTGATTTCATCATTTTCCATCTGTGAGCGATGATAGATTGGTCTATTAGGCAGAGGTACATCGGGGGTTAGATCAATTGGATGCTTGACTTGGTAGTGCGTCGATACCTCGGTGGGTGAGGAGAAGATGTCTATTTACTCTTCCACGATCCCTTCCACATGATTCTGCTGCAAAGAGAGGCTCTGTGAAGAGGCCATAGATGTGGCGGTGACATTATTCTTACTATTAGAATGGATCACAAATAAGATGAACTTCTCAATCTGCGAAATGACCTTACTGTATTTCTTATCAAAGATTAAATAAATAGCAGTAGGCAACACTACCTCTAGTATCCTATACAATTGCCTACCCAAAGTAATAATAACACTGTGGGGTCTAGACTCATACACATCATGTCGCTTCCACAAATATGGTTTTCCTAAAATAACATCACAAACTTCAAGGGGATAAATATCACACAAT
This sequence comes from Picea sitchensis, assembly GCA_010110895.2. NCBI lineage: Eukaryota > Viridiplantae > Streptophyta > Pinopsida > Pinales > Pinaceae > Picea > Picea sitchensis. The sequence continues at coordinate 33,541 of SNQJ01S0143362.1, forward strand.
ACATCGTCTTTGAAAGGCTTGATGTCATAGGGAAGACGTCATTGTTGGCTAACACAGATATCTCTTCCTTGGCGAAGCTAGCCAATGGTGTATGGTTGTGGGTGCAGTGTCATCAGTAGATCCAACCACTTCATGACCTCTACTGAGATCAATTTCTCTGGACTGTCACTATCAACAATGAAATAAAGTGGATCCCCCTTCACCCAATATGTGAGTGAAAGAGGCATTCCCCTTCCTCTAGTTCTTCTAGTTCGCTTGGTTGGACTTTGGTGGTAGCGACAGTGGCACTGGGTTCAACATCGATAATACGCTTCCCTCCTTATGGATTTTATTCGAAGTCAAAATCAACCTCTGACTTGGAATCTTTCAACTCAACCACAAGTGACTTCTTGGAGTGACATTCTTCGGTGTTGTGTGAAGGTATTTTATGGTATTTACAACATTTTCCTCTGTCCTTCTTCGACTTTTCATTACCCTTCTTTTGTTGCAGGTTCGACTAGTTGTCTTGATAGTGGCCATATTTTATTTGTCCCTTGTTGTGTGGGTTGGGGACACCTTTTCCCTGCTTCAGCTGTGAGGAATTTTTAGATCCCAACTCTCGCCTCTTCTGCTTAAATTTTTGCTCGATCTTGACAACATATCTATAAGATGTACCCAATGAAGCGATGTCCAGAAAATACATTTATGTTTGAATGTATCTATGCAAACATCCACGATATTTGAGCACCAGATGTCATTCAGAGTATTTGATACCCAATTTGGTGCGTAGGGTATGGAAAATATTGGTGAAATCTGGTACTGTTTGGTCCCTTTCCTAATGCAGGGTGGTCCATCTTGTGTATTAGTCCTCGTATCTTCCAACAGGGTAGTATTTTTATTTAATGGCATCCCTGAAGGAATCCCATGTGGGGGTGACCGCAAATATTTCATATTCCTCTATGGCCCTTTGCTCAGAGTAAGTATCCCACCAGTCCTTAACATGGGGGACAGCCTTGAGGAGTGAAAAAGTAATGTTTTCCCTATCGGAAAAACTGTAGACCGAAAAATACCCTTCAAGAAGACTCAACCATTTATCTACAGCATCCACATCTATCAGTCCTTCCAAATAATGGAATATCAAAATTTACATGTACCTTGAAGGGGGTTGCATGGTCGTTTGATGAAGATGCTTCTCCTGTGGGTAGTCACAGAAGGATCTGTTCAAATTTTTGCATCATTTAGTTCCTTTGTTGCACAAGGGATTCCTAGAGCAACATTTTAAAAGGATCTCCTACTCCATCATCTTTATTTTTGTCCCCCGTGGGTTGTTTTCGGGCTCGGTGCGACCGATCTTGTAAAGGCTTGATTGGTTCGAGTCCCAACTTCTTATACCCAGATCTTGTCGGGGACATGCATGAAGAAAAATAAATGAAGAACAGACAGCTTTGATACCACTGATCTGGGTTTATGAGCGGAAAAAAATGAATAACAGAATGAATACATTAACACGTAGATATGGAGAACAACAATTGATATCCGGTGAACAATACATTCTATTGAATAAATGAAATAGGTTGAAACTGTAAAACTGCAGAATTGAAAAATCACTTTCTTGAATGGTGATAGCTAACTCTAAGAAGAGATGTGGCTACTACATGCATCCATCTAAGAAGAATGATTACAATGAGACTTCAAAGGCCCTTTTAACATTACTCATGAATTCCAAAACCCTATACATCCAAAAACCTAACCCTATGATATGAAACACCAAAATTTATGTGGGCATCGATGGGTAAGTTGGTACCTCAACTTACCAGGGTCATAAATTTTTCATACGATCTTTGTTTTAAGTGCGTGATATCCTATTGGAAAGGTAATCTTGAGAACTACACATTATGTCATCAAACTCTGACTTTGTCTATAGTTTGAATATGGCAAGCCAAAAAAACATTTTTTTAGGGCCCCAAAACGTCCCTATAAGTACAGAAAGATGTGTTGACTTGAAAACTTCCAAAATAAGCCAGTTGTATTAAGTGGGAGGCCACTATTCTCCACCTGGAAGATGTGTAGGGCTTCATACATCCCCAAAAGTGTAGAACCCACAATTACAAAGATGTACAGAAGAACGTGTTGAACTAAAAAACTGTCAAGAGGTGTTGGAATAGGTGGGTGGCCACCAATATCCACCTAGATCAAGATCCCCATGTAGGAATGTTGTCTTCACATCCATCTATTCTAATTAAAGACCAAAATCAACAAAAATAGATAAAATAAATCTAATATAAGTTATCTTGGCAACAGGAGAAAAAATTTCACCAAATTCAATTCCCTCTACCTGGGAATAACCTTTTGCTACTAATCGAGCTTTGCCTTTCTCCACTTTTCCTTCTACATTCAACTTTTTCTTAAACACTCATTTGATTCCAATGGGATTTCTTCTAGTTGAAAACTACACTAGATCCCAAGCCTCATTCTTGTCCAACACTACCATTTCTTCCACCATGGCCTTTTTCCATATTTGTCCATTCTCTGAATCCACTACCTCCCTAATAGTTATAGGATCATCATCAGTAATAAACAAAGAAAAATTTGAATGGAAATCAGATGGAGTATACCTTTCTGGTTGCCTTATTTCTTGAACGGTTCTCCTCAAAATTGGAGTATGAGGCTCTGCTTTTTCTTATTCATGTTCTTATGTAGATTATAATTCATTATCCTTCAATTCAAACTCTATTTTATTTGTTTATTCCTCACTGGGTAGGATTTTTTGTTTGAAAACATATTTTTCTCGTGGCGTGACATGGAAACCCGACACCATTTTTTTATTTTGGGCACATTTCTCAATGTACGTAGGCTGTAGTGGTGCAACCTATGTATACGCATGTTGTAATATAGGCAAGGTGTGTATATGTGGAAAAATTATGTTTTTAGCTCTGGATTTTGTAAAAAAGGGACTTCAAGTCTACATAGGTAAATGGAAAAAGGCCTTCTGTGCAAGATTGCATGGGGTGAGGCAAATCTTGCTATAACAATCTTCAACATACCTTCACAAATTTTCTCAGAGATCTATATCTTTCCCTCGATTTAGATTTCCCACTTGAGGAGTTAGATCTATTTATTTCTTGGGAGAGTCCTCTTGCAAATAAGGCATCTGTGCTTTGTATTTCCATGTTTTTATTCCTCATCTCCTCCGACAACAAAGATGATACCACATCATTGAAAATTAAATTATTTTCATTAACACCTATGGACACAACCATATTATCCCACGAGTCTAGTAAAGAGCATAGTAAAATGATACACGTATCTTTATCAAAAATATTAATATCAATAGATAAATTTGACTTACCACAGTATTAAAGGCGTTTAGATGCTCTGTCACCAATTCTCCATCTTTCATCCTCGGGTTGTACAGCTACTTCCACGGGAATAGTTTGTTTACCAGGAACTTACACTGATACAAAGACTCTAACTTATTCCATAAAGACCTGGTTGTAGATTCCCTTGACACATTCAATAATACTAAATCTAAGAGACATAATTGGATTGTGTTATTTTCCTTTCGATCCAACGTTTCCCAGTCTTTTGTTGATGTTCCTAAAGGTGCAGTGCATGGATCCATAGTGATCCATTGATCTTTGTCTACCAAAGGATCTTCCAGCTTGAGCTTTCACATCTTAAAACTTTTCCCATTAAATTTTTTGATCTCTATCTTTGAATTTCCTGTCATTTGTTTTCACCACAAGAATTGATACCATTGATCTCCCACTGTAACAAGGTTTATCACAAACCTAAGACAAACCCTTAGCCACAAATACATCCCTCTGAATCCAATAACTTCTCTAATACAAAATGTATTTTAACCTTGTACAATTAATTATTGCAAATGGATTATTAATAAAAACAAAAAATATACAATCGCAGACACACACACACACTACACAAATATTTTACCCTAGAAACCCAAACCGAAAAAACCAGCAACATGTTTACGGTCGCACATATTATTATTTATTTGTTATCTTCATTTTTTATAATACAAAACACATAGGATCACATGACATCCAAAACCCCTAATCCATTGACCCAAATTAGTCAACAACATTAATTCCTTAACCGGAATTAGAAAACCATCAATGAAAATCGTGTGTCGAAAAACCACTAAAAACAAATGCTAAAAAACACCCAAAACAATTTTGGGGGCTCCGCCCCATTGCAACCCCCCAAACAAAGGGGGATAGCTCACACTGTGCATCGTAGATACTAAATTTGGTTGTGCAAAGAATATAACACATACCCAACAATAAGAAGCAATAAAAGAACAAGAAATTGATAGAGAGGTAAAGGAAAAAAACACACTTCAAAAACAAATACACTAAAAGAGGTGCCTAGATGACCAATACATGCAATTCAGAAGTTCCAAAAATCATGATTAGAGTGGGTGTTGGTTACTTGGGCTGGCCCGGGTTCTGATCTCGAATAGGTTTCCAACAAAACCATCAAAACTATCGTCCCTCCTGGTAAACCAAAAGGCAATGTTGTGCACAGAGGGTATAGTGTTGTCTAACCCAAGATAGCTTTATGGGGGACTGCAATACTCAAGTGTTTTCAATATAGGAAGGAGTGGGGACTATGTTCTAATTCTTTTCCTTATGCATCAACATCATTAATCATTTATTCATCATTCATTCATCATTAAACTATGAGTGCATGTTGTTATAATCATATTTAACCATTCATTCTTCAACTGGTGATTAAAAGAATAGTAAAATAAATCATTCGTAACACAGAGAACATATTATTTTACCTTGGTTCAACCCCTCTTGGGGCTACGTCCACAAATATTTGGCTCTTCTTCTCTTTTATTCATCCTTCTGCAAAATTTGCACTGCATGCATTACATCTTTAGGATTACAATCAAAATGAGGGTAAGTACCCTCTGGGAGGATAACTAGATCACACCAGGATCCACATACTGTGACCTAACCCTCAAAAACTATATTATTCAAATCTACCACAATAACCATAACCAAACTCCCAATAATCAACAACTGAACCCATATTAATCAATCGAACTCGACCTAGACATCCTAGGTATTTATTCATACTACTCTATTAGCTTATAGTTGTTACAATATTGTCAAAAAACATAACCCTAACATGGTTAGTCCTTTCTACATGTGTGCCATGTTGCTTTTCCTCCTACATGTTGCTTTTCCTTATTTTTATGCTTGTTCATTTTCTTTTGTTTTATTCATGTTTCTTTTCTTCCTCTTAAGGCGTGCACTCCAAAAATAGACCTTCTCTTCCCAAAATAGGTGTGTGCCTAAAATAGATTTGTCTCCCAAAATAGATCTTTCTCTCAAAATAGCCATGTGCCAACAGGCCCCCAACACTGACATGTGGCTCATCTTGAGCCACTCAGGTGTTGCAGGCTCCATGTACAACCTTCTCCAAGTTGTGGAAGTTTCTGCTAGTTCCTTCCCATTTTTCTTTCACCTACATAGGTGTTTCTCCTATTGACTTGACCATATGCATTGTTATATGTTCTTACAACAATGTTGTTCTCTCTATATGTGAATGTGTCATCTGTGTCTTTTCTTTCTCCAGTTTTTCCATTATTTGTGTTGCTTTCTCCTGGAGGGGCTCCAACTAGGTATGCCTTCCTTGCTTATTTATCTGTGCAGTTCTTAAGTATTCTTGTAGGGTATTCATCTCCTATGTTCCATTCAAGCATTATGAGATGCTCATAGATTTTTGTCCTTGCTTCAACTCCTACTTTTCACTGCTGATTTTCTCCTCTTGTTGGTCCAACTGTTGGAGCTTTTCATCCTCCTCCAAAGTAGTCCATATTTGCGCATTTTTGTCAAACAGTTCTGTGACTTCCTTGGCTTCCCTTATCATCTCACTTATCTGGAAGGCTGCTTGTTTTTATCTTTTCTCTCTAACTTCAGGAGGAGTCGTAGTATTAATTTTGTCTTTCAAATCCTCTATATCCTTACTAAATCCTTGATTTTCTACGCAATGATATTTATCTTTTCTTCTGTGCTCCTATCTGGTGCTTGTGTGTTGTTTGGAATACACTTATATACCATTGTTAGTCCCTTCTATACCTTTTTGGTGTGTTATTTTTCCTCCTCCTTCTCTGAATTCAATTGGTTGCAAGTAATATATAACATCTCTACGACCCCCCTACCAACTTTCAAGTTGGTGGCATCTGCGTGGGCTCTGGATTGTACCTTCTGCAATACACTACCTTGGAGTCTGTATAGTTCTTTCGTGGGTACCTTTTCCATGACCAACTCAAATTGTTCTATGTCCCCTATGGGTTTTTGTGCAGTCTCCTGATAAAATCTGAGCATCTTTTGTGTGACTGTGAATGTGTCAGTGCCCTGCACCACTATCTGAACTGTATCTTCTTTTTCCCTCTGCGCAGGGGGTTGTTGTGTCTTTTTTAGTTACTGCGTTGTATCCTGTCGTACTCTAAACATTTTCATTCTTAGAAGAGTATCCTGGACGTCCACTATTTTCTCCATGATATCCTCCCTCTACACCTTAGCGATGCAGACCACATCTTCCACCCTGTCCTGTACTTTATCTACCACTCATTCGACATCGTCTTCTGTCAGGGTGATGAATGGAGGCTTCTTCATGTATTTCATTTTATTGCGTGTTTCCACCTCCTGTGTTGTAGTTATTTTTTCCTATGATGGTTTTCCCCACTCTTCATTGTCTGTTACCCCTCTTCTCTAGCCTGAGATGTTTCTCCATTCTTGGCATCCCTCTGAACTTCTTCCCTGGGCATCATTTCTATCCTCCTTGGCCTCTTCGACACTATGATACTTCCAGATTTCTGCGTGTGCACCGCAACCTTCCTGGTGTTAGCAGTCGGGCTATTTGTATTTATTTATGGGCATGCCTCAAATTTACCCTTGGGTTTGGATGATGTTGTTGTTGTTCGATTTATTGTTGGTTTTGCTACTATCACCTTCCACTGTGCAAGAAGTATTTTATTATCCAATCGACCTCTTCTTTAGTGATGTCATACTACATATCCATCCATTTCTTCTTTGGATACCTTATGTCCTGGATCCACATATGGTTCCTGGATTCCTTAAACTGGGATATCCCTTTAGACTCCTAGACCATCTCCACTAGAATGTGCCATATAATGGTTGTTCTCTTTTGTATGTCTTCCAAAAACATAATGAAGGTTGTGTTGGTTGCTTGTTGGTTTTTATTATCTTTTTCCTGCCATGGGGATTCATATCGCACTGCATAGCACTTCCCCAACCTATCAAAAAATGTTGAAAACTTTGGCTCCTGCCACCCTGGCACGGCTATGAGGATAATTATCCAAGAATAATGGAACTCAATTCCATTTTCTTGCGTGTCTCTACAGTCGATCAAAAATTGGTTCAGGAGGTAAGGCACCCAACTAAACATTACCCATTTTGTGCACTGTGTGACGACTGCGATGACTCCTATTGGAGCCTCTTCTTTTCTGCATTTTCTTAGCAACGTGTGATCCACAAGCTTGTTGGGGAACCCCATCATGTCATCATTGATNAAAAAATCTCATGTTCCCTCTGTTGGTACCAAACTTCACCATGACACTCTTAGCAATATCTTTCTCATGTGCTTTGTTTGCTAGGTACTCTTCTGGTTATTCACCAATTGTGGGCAACTCTGTAATTTTGGTGATCAACGGCCCATAAATTTGGACTAGCCTATACATCCATAGAATTCCTCCATGTACCTAGGATAGCAATTTCTTGACGTACAGTCCCACATTCTAACTACGCCCAAAGTGCAGTAGGTTTAAGAGGTTCATGATCTTGGAGTTGTACAGCCATGGTATCCACTGTGTGGGCTCCATGATAGGTCTACCTAGGGGTCCAATTTCCCATGTGTCTACCAAGTAATCTTCCTCGGCCAACTCTGGAAACTTTTCCACGTCACAGACTTCATGGTTCGAGTACCTCAATTTTGGAACCTTCCCGAGCATGTCCTCCACATCGACCACGGCATCCGGGATTTGGGGGAGTGTTATTTCAGCTGCTTCATGTGTTTTTATTTTCTTTCCGACTGTTGGATGGCCCTCCACTATTTTTTGGATCGTATCTTCCTCCTATCCCTTAGAATATGACTGGTTGGTAATATCTTCAACCAACACTTCCTCTGCACCCTTCCCCTGTTGTTTCTCTATCCTTCCCTTGGGCTCGGCAGGTGTTTCTACATTAGGGTTTGTACTGCCATTTTGATTTTTGGACCTCTTCTCTTTTTCCCCTTGTGTCATTGTCGAGGTTTCCTCCTCAACCCTCATCAGGCTGAGTGACTATGTTTCCAAGGTAGTGACATCTTCTAGTTCTACGATATTATCAAGTTTTTCGATCCTTTCCTTCCTTCTTTGGCCATGTCGAGTAACCTGTACGTATATCCATGGAGTGCCAAAATTCGGAGGTGTCATTTTGTATGCGGGTTGGACAATTGCTCTCTTCTTCACACAATTACGTCTAGGTCACATGCTTCTAGCTCGCTCTGTGATAAAAAATCGCTAAGTGTCGAGCTAACCTGTGCTTTCCAAACTTTATAGACCCAATCATGAATTTTTGGTCGTATTTTTCACTTTTTCCATGCATTTTCACAGTGTCCAATTTTCATGTGCCCATTCCCCTAATTTTTCTTGCGCACGACTTTTTCCACGTTCCCGTCATTCAACAAACTTCGTCATCTTTTGTATTTTTCTTCTTTTTTTGTTTTTGTATTCCTTTTTTTTCCTTTTCTCCTTTTTATGTCTTTTTATAAGTTTTTTTTCTCCTAATATCTACTATAGTACACTATATATATGGATTTCGTACTACGTTGTGACTATTGAGAATGAGTAGGTCGATTGTCCCTATATAATTTGAGTTGACTACCATTCACCATTCCTTTCAGTTATGTTACTCCCAAGTCTTGTAGCTACACATATCCTCCATATGTGACATTCTTGACTTCATATGGCCCTAACCAATGCATTCTGAACTTACCAAGATGTTACAAAAACTTCTTGTCATAGAGGAGAACTAGGTGTCCCTCCTTAAATCTCTTCTTCTTTATGTGTTTGTCATGTCAGGATTTGTCCCTTTCTTTCTATACCTCTTGGTGAAATCATGCCATAATCATGTCTTATTCCATTTCCATTAATTGACTTAACCTCTCTTGTATTGTGCCTCTTTCTGTCATATTGGTATTTTTTTCTACGCACAGACTGGGTATTAAAAATTCCAATGGAACCACTGCTTCTTGTCCATACACCAATCTGAATGGTGTCAGTCCTGTCAACTTCTTACATGTAGTCTTGTATGCCCATAATATTGCTGGTATTTTCAAATGCCAATCATATCTATTAGCATTGCAGATATTTGTCAAGGAATTATCCAAAATCTTGTTGAAAGCTTCTACTACCCCATTTTCTTGAGGATGATATGGTGTACTCTTATGGTGATAGACTTCAAACTCCTCAATCATAGCCTTGATGGTACTATTAATAAAATGGGTTCCTTGGTCACTCATCAAAATACTGGGACATCCAAATCTTGTAATCACCTGCTCAAATAATAAGTGTGTTGTTGTCTCTGCACTGCAATCCTTGACTGGTGTTGCTTCTGCCCATCTGGTTAAGTATTTTTTCATAGCAATGATATATATAGCTCCTGACCTTCTTGTTGGTGGATTAATAGGTCTGAAAAAATCTATTAACCATTTTTCAAACACCTAAAGAGTTACTTGTGATCTTAGGGGCATCTCATCCCTCGTGTTGGGTTTTCCAACCCACTAACATACATCACAGTTCTGGCAATATTCTTTGGCACATTTATGAATAGTTGGTCACCATAAACCTACACACAATACCTTATGTGCAGTATCTTTTCCTGCATAGTGTCCTCCAGCTATACGTTCATGAGCTTCTACTAAAACAATGGGTCATTCATGTTCCAATACACACCTTCTCAAGATGTTTTGTACGGCCATATTGTATAAATGAACTGCAATAAGTTGATAGTCTACAGCTCTGAATACCAGATTTTTATTTTGTGTCGTACTAAAATCCTTTGGCATAACTCTTGTACTTAATAATTAAATGGCATCAGTGAAGTATTCATCGACTACCTGTACTAAAAATAAATTTGCATTAGGAAAGTTGTCTTCCAAGTTAGTAGGTTCTTCTCCATTGGTTACCCTTAACAAGTGATTTGGTCCTGCGTTCAGCTTCCCTGGTTTAACTACTACCTCAAAATCAAATTCCTCAAATAATAACAGCCATCTACAGATCATCCCCCCCCAACACTGGCTTGTTGACTAGACAGTTGAGGGAAGAATGATCTGTGAACATTATAAAATGCTTTCCCAATAAATAATGTTTGAATTTCTAAAGTTCATATACCATGGCTAATACTTCTCTTTTTGTGGTTTTGTAATTTTGTTCAGATTCTGATAACTTTCTGCTTGCAAAGGATATAGGATGATCTAAGTCACTTGTTCCTCGATGCGCAGGAATTCCTCCAAGTGTTATCGTTGATGCATCTACATGCACATTAAATTTCTTTTTCCAATATGGAAACACTAATATAGGTGTTGTCACCCTATTTTCTTTCAAGGTATCTAGTCCCTGCTGACAATCCTCGTTCCACTAAAATCTAGTGTCCTTATTCAACATCTTTTCCATCGGTGTAGTAATTTGTGCATACCCATTTATAAACTTTTTGTAGTAGAATTTATCTCCAAGTGTGTCTCTTAACTAGCACACTAACTTTGGTGGTGGTAAGTTTACAATTACAGCAATCTTAGCAGGGTCAACCAGTAAACCCTGTATGCACACTATATGTCCCAACAGTATCCCAAAACGTGTGCCAAAAATGCATTTCTTGATGTTTAGTGATATCTAACATTGTCTGCATCTTTCCAACATTAGTCTTAAGACTTCTACATGATCTTTCAAAAGACTAAAGACAATCCAATCATCCATATATACTTATAAAAATTGATGTATGAACTCCTTAAAATCATCTATGACCACCCTTGAAAATATGGTTGGTGAATTCTTCAATCCAAAGGGCACAATTGTATATTGGTAGGATCTCCATTCTGTAGCAAACGTAATATTATTCATGTCCTCTAGAGCTATTTTGATCTAATGGTAACCTGAGAATCCATATGTAAATGAATATTCTTCTTGGCCTCCCAAATTCTCCAAGACCTCATCTGTAAAAGGGGTAGGCAAAGGATCATGTAAGAAAGCATCATTTAGTTTCCTCAAATATACACAAATTATTATCCCTCCTTTATTCTTTTCCTAGATTACCATGGGACTGATCCATTCGGATTCCTCCACTAGTTCTATGATACCATATTCCAACATTTGATCAATTTCTACTTTCACTTTCTACTTATACACTAGATTTAGCCTGTAAGGTCTTTGTCTAACAGGTATGGCATCTGATTTTAGGGGTAACCTCATCTCACCTAGCTCACATGTTATTCCTTTCATCTCTGTAAAGGTTGTTGGAAATAGATCATTGTATTCACGCAATAACTTTGTTATCCTTTCTAGTGTCTGCTCATCCCAATAGTCTCCAATGCTTTCCATTTTAGGATTTTCCTATGTCCCAATGTTGACTTTATTTACTTTGATTGGTGCAACAAATGTCTATGACTCCATAGATGTACCTTCCACCTCTCTCTATCCTTCAATATTTGTGATCTGAATGTTGTGTGGATCATCTTCATCTGGTGCTTCTTCTTCGACATGATAACATGAAAGTAACTCTTTGACTGTCTGTTTATTCTGTTGTTGATATTCTGGGATAATATCCACCTCAGGTTCCTCAAAGAATATCATTCCATGTATTGGCTTCAGAGTTGAATCAATGTTGGGGTTCTCATGCTCAAATGAGAAGGTTACCACAAAATTATGTTGTAATATTGTCCATTTTGTAGTGCCTCTGCGCATCTCCTAGTCTATGTACTAGTTCCCTGGTATCCCTAATGCAAGATACCAGATATATAAAATATGCAGAACAGAAATAAAATGCTAGAAATGGCAGAATAACAGTAAAATATACAGCATAATCTTCACAATACACAGAAATGATATACGAAATAGCAATAGAAAAATCACTTTGATTCAGAAAGCAATGTTCACAGGCCTCTTCGAGGGGGCAACCTCCAGTCAAGCAACGCTCTGTTACAATAATCTCCAAGCTCTGGTTCCCATACCCTCACCCCTTATTTATACTAAATATGTCTATTAAGAGAAGCATCTAGAGGAAGATCCTTCTAGAAGCGGAAGCTTCTATTAGGTCTTCTTACA
>SNQJ01S0143363.1:0-21790 GCA_010110895.2 Picea sitchensis
CCTAACTACAAATGCATACTAATGCATACTAAAGAAACACACTTTTACCTAACGACATATTAGACCAAGTAGATCTTAACTAACTCCTAAGTGTCTAAATATCCTAACACCCTATACACTACCACAATTCGATGCATACTTCAATTCGGAAGAGGTTTACACCGCCACAGTTCGATGTGTTTAACACTAACATGGGAGGGGGTTTATACACCATAGTTAACGTGTGCTTGGTTATGGTGAGTTGGAGAGGGGGAGACGGGTGCCACAACCCATGACCCCCCTCCTTCCTTAGTATTTAGTTTGTGTACATTGCTCATCCTATCCCGACTCAAGCCTCATACATCGCCTAACCTATCTCGATACATGTAAACATGTGGAATTTTGGTATGTTGCATAGGTTTAAGTTTAAGATTCGTCATGTGGTAAATTCCATATGATTTGGTTATGAGGTGGAGGGGGGCATGGATCACCACTCCCTTCCCCATATTACAATGTATTAAGATGTTAAGGGAGGGGTGTGGACAAACCATCCGCCCCCCCTTTGTATATGTTGAAAAACATTTACATACTTTAAACCAACATTCATGAACCATGAGGAGAGAAGGGGGGGCTCACAACCACCCCCCCCCACTTTAATATTTAAAAAAAAAGTCTTTAATCCCCTTTTGAAACGTTCTTCAAAGACATTAAACTTTCTTTTTAATCAAACTCCCATGTGAACTTGAAACCAAACTAATGTGCAACAACTCAATCCGATTCCACACACAACACATTAATGATAAGGAAACATGGTCTAAGCCCAGATACCACAATGATCCAATGTAGTTTTAACACCAACACTAGAGCTTCTTCAACGTTTTAAGACTTGCCTCAATCATCACTTCCACCAGTGAAGCAGATCACCCATTCCTCGTCAATACACCTAGTTTAGGCGAAATTGTTTCATCTTCACCGAGATATTGGATCTAATCGCTTCATCTTCAACGATATATCAAAGCTAATCTCTTCATCTTCACCGATACATAGAAGTCGATCCTTCTTCTGGCTCCAATACAGGGACAAGACCCTATAAAATTGTCTTTCATATTTTTTCCATAACGTTTTACTCTGATACATGTTTCACGCGTTTCTTATACCATTGGAAAGGTGTTTTTGAGATATACAACTTCACAGTTATATGATTTGAGATATTCCTCACTAATTGTGCATATTTTTTAGGATTAATATCTGGCACACAGTTTTTCAACCAAGAGCAGAGGAACCAGGAACCAAACTCGGGGAAGCATATATGAACTCTCACTTAGCTAATGTTTAAGTTCTATAGGTTCAAATGTGTGGTTTTGAAAGTTTATTTCAATATTATCCTATGGTCACTCATCTATTGTATGTTGAATGGAGGTATCGATGTTAAAGGAAGGTCATACGGAGCGGTCGAGATAGGCAAGGTGTGAAGGAAACAAACCATGATGGAATATTTTCTACACATCAAGGCAAACTACCAGTATGCAACAATACCCTCGCAAAGGTAATATATTGTCAAGGATGATAAAGCAACAACAACAACAATAGTTGTTGTGGCAATAGAGGAGCAACGAAAGGGAATCAAACTCAAATAGTCGAAGAAGAATTATGGAGGGAGAGGAGTTTCCCATGTCCAAATCAAATCCCTGGTGGGCGAAGTACACTATGGCCAAAATCTATGATGGCCCACCAATACTAAAAGACAAATTTGAAATGTAACTGTATATAATACATTAAATTATAAACATTTAGGTTGTCCTTGTCCCCTCATCATTTCAAAGAAAATAAGGACCAAAAAAATTGTAAATGAAAGGTCATGGGGGAAGGCGGAAGGCCAAGAGTGACGTTGAATGTCAATAAATAAGGGGATTGTATCCAAATGAGGGGATTTTGGCTCTTGGAGCTTTCATGTATTATTATTGAAACTTTTAATGAGCAGAAGCCTATTTGGCCAAGCTATTTTTCGAGATAACTTTGATGCTTGTGTTGCACGTATGTGGACTATTATGTTGTGTTTTTCTCAGCACTTGGGTTATGTACGAATGTAATTCATATTGTAGAATATTCTCATGTATGTTTGTTGCATTCTTATTTCAGTTCTTCAAGAAATATTTGTCTAAATTCATGGACATAGAACTATAAATGATTGTTTAAATGCTAGACTATTATGTGTTTGAAGTTATTTATTTGTATTCTTGTTTCTATTCTATGTAAACTATTTCCCTTGTTCAAATCAATCATCACGGTGAGTGAGGTGCACTATGGAAAAAATCTATAATGGCCCACCAACACTAAAAGACAAATTTGAAATGTAATTGTATATAAATGCATTAAATTATAAACAATTATGTTGTCGTTATTCCCTCATCATTTCAAATAAAATAAGGACAATTTTTTTTGTAAATGAAAGGTCATGGGGAAGCCGGAATGCCAAGAGTCGCGTTTAAATAGGGGGATTGTATCCAAATGAGGGGCTTTTGGATCTTGGAACTTTCATGTATTATCACTGAAACTTTTAATAGGGAGAAGCTCGTTTGGCCAAGCTATATTTTCAGGATAACTCTGATGCTTGTGTTGCATGTGTGTGGACTATTCTATTTTGTTTTGCTCAGCACGTGGGTTGTGTAAGAATGTAATTTATATTGTACACTATTCTCATGTATGTGTGTTGCATTCTTATTTCAGTTCTTCAAGGAATATTTGTCCAAATTCATGGGCATAGAACTGTGAATGATTTTTTAAATGCTAGACTAGTATGTGTTTGCAGTTATTTATTTGTATTCTTGTTTTTATTCTATGTGAATTATTTCCCGGGCCATTGAGAGGAGCATGTATGGTTGTATGTTTTTTTTTTTTTTAGTTACCTTTTACACATACATCTTAGATTAGTTGCATTTCATTGTTTAGATTAGAAACCTTCATCGATGGACCAGGGCGCAACCGATAAACCCAAAACTAGAAATGGTTGTTCGGCTAAAATTTGGATGGTTTCCCTATTCCAGACAGTGAGAAGTTTAATTGGGACTTCTTATCATGGAGTAACCCCTATTGTTGATAAATGGAATTTATCTCACATTAACATCACAGTAAAACCTTGTAACATGTCTTGATTGAATCTCGCATTAGAAACTCCTACAAAGCATGCAGTAAAAATTGTGTGGTAATCCTCAGTAACCTGTCCTAACATCTAAGGTGAGAACTCCCACAAGGCATGTGGTAAAACCCACGAGTCGTCGTGGTAACATGTCTTAAATTCAAGCATGTGCCAAGGTTTACGGGTGCGGGCTCATGGTAGAAACAATAATCTAAGTCCTAAGGTCATTCCCGCAAGAAAATCCCCACATAGTTGCACATAGTAAAACCCTCCACGGTGAAACCTGGTAAGGTGCCTCAAGGTGAAATCCCACATGAGAGACTCTCACATAGGTAAATACCATAAAATAATAATAATAAATGATATAAACCAATGTCCAAAGCAAGGCAAGGCATGTGGGTTCTGATAGGTTTGCAAAGTACAGGGTGTGGATAAATCAAAGTATGCCTTAAGTTGTATTCTTGTATTCCTCGCATGGTAAGCTCTCGCATAGGTAAATGCCCACAAAATAATAAAATGCGTTACAGGTTGGTAAGGGTTGGTGAGTGAAAGCATAGATATGTGGGTTCTGGGTTGCGGTGAATTATATGGTATGTTGTAATGTCCCTAGCCTTACTGTTGTTATAATTTCTTTGTTTCTTGGGATCGGACTTTTCTTTTTTCCAAGAAAAAAAAAATTCTCAAATTTATATAAGTAATAAATTCTTTTACAAAAACTAGAGTCACGCAGCTGTAAAGAACAGAGCAGTGCTGGCCCATCGCTATCCAATACAAAACAGTCCCAAATGGTGACTAGAAGAAATAGTCAAGTCGATACCAGCTTTGACCAGGGAATAAGTATGAGAGGGGATTTAGAATGAGAGGGGATCGGACTTTTCACAAACACTTTGCTATCACATCCATGACCCACTACAAACCTCTTCTATCGTCTGTTGTAATGTATTGAGAATGTTTCTAATTGATATATTTCGTCAAACACTTAACAACAAACCCTAAATTGCCCTGCATACATCATTCTTGGTGTTGTACTTTAATCATAGTTTTTCTGGTACATTCCTTTTGTCAAGCATTTTGGTATCAAAACCCCAATTCACTGTAATAACCTTTATTTGTTGTTGGGTGTTTTTTTGTTGTTTGCTGGTGGTTATTTTATGTATTTTCAGTGGTTAATGAGAGTTTGATTGCCAATAAGTGTTTTCACACTTCATATAATACTATAACAGCAAATGAGAAATAGAAGTAACTGACAAAAAAAAACATGAATAACAGATGAATACCACTAAACAGATCTGAGTTTTATCATTCCTCTAACATGTTACAAGCTGGGAATAGAGACAATGGAAGTACTTTATTATTACTTTAAATCTGAACTGTTACATTGGCAGATAACTCACACTCCCATCTTGAAATGAATATATATTGGATGGCACAGTTGGTTGTAAGTTGTAGATAGAGTGTTGGCTGCAACAGTAACTAAAAACCCCACAATCTTGCTGCAAAATTGTCCTCCAACCCTCCAGATTTGGGCTGCTCCAAGAAGGCATGTTTTCCTTTGAGGAAACTCGTCCTCTCTACCAAGAAATCGGCCCAGCAATGATTACACTCGGCCCTGGTAAGAAAACTCAGCCACAACAGCTATAAACTTGGCTCCTAAACACGATTTAGATCCAACAAAAGAAGGAATTCGCCCTAGCAAAGAAAATTCAGTTCAGTTCTAGATTAGAGTGTGCCCAAATAGTGAAAGAATGCGCCCAAGGAGTGATTGACACCCAACAATGAAGGGAAAATGCGCCCATCTGCTAGTATTGTTGTCCAATACCACAGAGAAGCGCCCAACAGTGAGGAATATGCGCCCATCAATACTGGAGCCCGTCCCAAAATCACTAATTCGCCCCACACCTTAAAATCTCAGCCACAACTCGAACACTTTGCTGTTAACTAGAAGTATAATCTCTGCAATGAAGAACAATGAATATATCAAAGTGATCTCTTCCCACAACATGACTAACTAGGTGTATCATTGCAACACCCAAACCAATCCTAGGGTTTGTCACCAAAACCCTCAAAACCGAAGCTCTAAGAGCTCTTCAAGCCGAGAAGTCTAATACAAAATAATCAATCAAACATAATGAGAGAATAGGGGCCCCTATCTCTCATTTATACCCCATGGTCATCTTTTCTGTCCAAGTGACTTTTTATTTATTTTATTATTCCTCACTTAATTAATTAATTAACCATTTTAACTTTAAAAAGTGATTTATCCATCCTTATGGTTTTTCTGGCCACTGAAAGTCACTTCTCATCATCTTATCCTGTAGTGCTCTTCCTCCCGATTTCGATGAGCTATTACACTAAGAAGTTTCTCCAAGTAATATGTTCATTATGACTTTCTTAGTGAATTTAATTAAAATATGACCAATAATAACTCAAAATTACAGAAATCATCGGAATGCAACGAAACCAACGCCAAGATGTGTGGAATGGATCATGATGATGAAATATGATGAACAATGCAACTCGTGCCCAATAAAACCCCTCAATATAACTCGAACTCGTTGCCACCCCTATCTGGCTACTCTGTTAGGCATAACACTCTGTAATGTAATAATGTCTCAAAATGGAGACATTACATATGTCTTGAGTTGCATTCATAATGTTCTGCAAACCCACATCCACATAGGGAAGTTCGAGCCTGCATAATGTGACAGGTCGGTGAGAACATGCAAGTTATGCAAGTAGGCGAAGGTACAGGTTATGTGGCTAAGTGATAAGCAAGGAAATGCATGGAAAAATACATCAGGTTATGCAGCTAAGTGATAAGGAAGGAAATGCATGGAAAAATACATCCACACAGGTTTAAAGGCTCAGGTTCCCCAAAAAATTAAAAAAAAATAATAAACAAAAATAAAATAAATAAAACTTTTGAACAAAAATTAAAATTAACAAAATAAAAGAAAATAAAAATAAAAACCATATATATTATACATATATAAGTCAAAGTGTATCTAAATTCACCTAAACATGGGGAAAAAATCATAAGAATATACATATGAAATATATATTAGGAATTTAGGGTAAAATGCACAATGCAAGTAGTAATTTCCCTAAGTAAAACATTTTCCTCGTGTAATAGTCATTTTAACTATGTAATTGTGATTTTACCCATGTAATTCAAAAACCAAGGGTAGGTTTAGAAAAACCATGGGCAATTTTGGGAAAACCATGGGAAATCAAAACCATGTGCAGTTTTTTAAAATCATGAGCAAATTAAAAATGAAAATAAACAAATAAAAAGAACAAGAAATAAAATAATCAAAATTAACAATAAAAATGAAATAAATCATATATACAAAAATAAGAAAAATTAGACATATTTCCACACGGTTCAAGATTCCATCACTACTAAGGTTCCACACTTGTCAGGTTTCCACACATGTCGAGGTTCCACACCTAGGGACCAAAAATAGAAACAAGGCATATCATACAAATTCTAAATCACTGGGAAGCGAAGTCAATTCGGTACGTCAAATCGAGATCAATATCGCGCAAATATGGAGGTGACAAATGGAAAACGACCAGGGGGTAAAGGGACAACACATCACATGACATGTTAATGTCAAAGGGTAACCCATACAATAAAAAATAACTTGACGTTAGTTGAAAACATGGGACATGTCAATCCGATCAAAGGGAAAATCACGGAGGGAAAACCCGATGAGCTTGGAAGGAGAGAAACTGATAGGATCGGGGAACACGCTCCCATGTCGGACCACAACACATGAATCTGGAGGTGAAAAGTGGCGGGCAAGCATTGGGTGACAGTATGACCAGGTTCCACATCTGAGAAGCTTGATAAGCCTTTAGAGAGAGGAGAGGTTGAAAGGAGAACCCGATTGAGATTATTCTGAAGAAGCTCATACCTTTCAGACCTCAGAAATATCACAAGGGACTTCACTTGGCCAACTCTATGAGACAATTTAGATAAGGGGAGTGTGGTAAGGATCAAGATTCATGCACCCCGGATGGGGTGACACGTAGCCCAGGGGAGGTCACGCAGCCCCCATGCAAAACTCACCATAAATATGGTCGACTACCACCCCAAAGCCCATTCTTGGATGGAGGAAGGCCATAAACACCTACAGAGGGTGGGAGGACAGCTCTCTCGCGCAGGATTAATGGTGCCCTCATCGATTAATTGCAAGGGATGATGATGGGTACGGGGGGAAGCTGCGCGATCTTATCAACTCCTTGGATAATTCTCAAGCTTGGCCATGGCATTCACCATTTTGCTTCTACACTCTGTCTCTTCGCTCTGCTCGAGGATCTGGATCTGGTCCTCTTGGAATTCTCTAGCCTCATTCTCAGACTTCTTTGGCTTCCAAGCTCTACCATGCCGAGAGAGAGGGAAACCCAGGTGGGGACCCTCCTGCTATTGTTATGCTGTAAGGCAGAGATGTCGACGCAATTTCGAGAGGGATTTATCCATATCCCGGACGGAACTACTCACGAAGCTACCCATGCCTCCAATGGCCTTCATGGAGGAGGAAATCCTAGAGGAACCAATTCATGTTCCACTAGAGTCCCTCCTCTGCACAGTCTCGGATTCCCAAGACAGCCCCAACACCAGCATTGCAGCTACAGATCCAGCAACGACCATGGAAGGCGCCACTTGCATAGTCCAGGAGCAACTCCCCACGAGGGATTGCTCGACCGAGCCCCCACTGCTCAACCTAGTTGCAGATTGCGACCAGAGTCCACCCAGTCTCTTCAGACCTGAGCAATTGGAGCTCATTTTTTAAATGAGGGGCTACATGATGGAGTAGCTCCACTAGCATACCCTCATTAGCAGTCGAATCAACATGTTGTTTGACGCCTTCTCGAACGCGCCAATCAAGAAGAGGTGCTCGACATGCACGCAACCCTTTGCACTCATACCCAACGATGGCACTCCTCCTAGCTGCTCTTTGGATGGAAAATTCCACTGTTCTCATAGCTCTCCTAATGTTTAAAGTTGCTTAGTCCTATGCGCCTCGCTTACATGGAAATGGAGTTTTGTTCTTGTCTACCTGTTCTGGTTTTCTGTTTAGTCTTCTATTTAGTTTGAATTATCAGCTTTTGATTGTATGTCCAGACAGAATTGTCAACACCACTAGCTACCACTCGCTCTAGTTTCCAACTAAATGGCAGAGCAAGTGGCAGTTGCTATTTTTGGTCGAAAGTACAAATGGTTGCCACCTGTTTCAGTTTCCACTAGTTTGGCGGAACATATGTCAAGCTTGTGACATATATCAGTTTTGTATTGTGACAGCGAATTAATAAGGAAATACCTCTTTTTTATTTACAAAAAAAAAGGATCAAGGTTCTTGCCACATAATACAATACCACAAAATTTATGGTTCATAATGGAAGTGAAAACATAAAATGATGCAATGGTGAGAAAAGCAAAGTTGATTGAGGTTTGGGAAAGATGAGACTTAATTCTAGGTGTTGAGTGTTGGCTTCAAGTGGTAGACAACATTTGAATAGAGAGGATTCTAGTCCAATGGAAGAAGACTGAGAGATTCCCCCAGGTGTTTCAAGGATGAAGTGGTCATGTAAGGACAATGATTCTACAACCCTACTTCTGCAACCATAGAAAGCATCAAATCAATTATGTGATGAAGAAGATACTTGCTAGTATATCATAAATATTACATTATTTGTCTTCTCCTTTAACAAAATTATGAATAATTGTTGAATTTGTTTGCAAAATGCTAAAAAAAGGAAGAAGAAATTTATCAAATATAAACATCCATGATCTTGCCCTTTCATAAACAACTTCTTGTTGTAAATAAATGTCATGAAAAATGTGTGTATCTAATTTCAAACTCATAGAAAGGATAAATGGTCTTGTGATTCTTGTTATGTTTTTAAATTGAAGTATGTGGTCAACATAAGAGAGCTTGAGCATAAATGATGACATCAGATACAACATGCTAGCATGAGGATGTAGAATGCATATCAGTTCTTTGTTTAAGTCATCCATTCAGAAAGTCCTCAAAAGCAAACTCATTCAAGGCATACAATAGAACATCAAACTCAACAGTCGTATAGGATCATCAAATACTTTGAAATTTGCAAAAGGTCCCAAAGATAACTTGTCCATTTCATAATACAAATATCAACCGAACATCATAAGTCAAAAAGCATCATGAAGAACATTTGAAAGTATAAGACCATAGGATTAACGAACCTCCCTCAAAGATAATCATCAATAAATATCCAACCCCCCTCAAAGATAATTATGTACATATTAAAATAAATAAAGTAACTATACTAAAATAAGAAAAAAATCAAAAGCAAACTATGTGAGTCATTGCAGGAATAATTAAATTGAAAGATAGGCTTGTTGTAATGTTCCCCATCCCAGCCAATGTTCATTACATGCGGAAATACTCATAAATTAAAATATATATATATATATATATATATATAAACCAATTTCCCATCGCTTACCATCTATTACACACAGATTAAATTATTGTTTGATACAAATTAAATACATCTACAACATGTTGAAATTGACATGAATGTAGTTTAAATAACTCAACACGACAACATATAAATCCTAACTAATTTCACGTAGCTTACCATCTATGAATTACACACAGATTTAACTATTGTCTGATACCATTAATTAAATACATCTACAACATGCTAAAATTGACGTGAATGTAGTTTAAATAACTCAACACTGCAACATATAAATCCATATTAAACATAGAGTGAATGCACAACCATTAAGCTCATAAATATAACACACAAAATAGATCAACTGCTTGGGATGGAAGTTCCACCCAACCATAGACTTGTTGGTCTAGATCTCAACAACAAGTCACCCCCAAGCTGGGGCTAGCAATCCACAAAAGAGGGTGGCCTCTCACTCTCCACTTGGAGCTTATAAAATCCCACAACCTACTGGTATTCTCCTACAACTATCCCATTTTCCCACCATCTCTCTTCCTCTAGACCTACCCAACCTAAGGAATATACCCCTTCACCGCTCTCAATCCATTAGGCATCCCATTCATTTATCAATGTCTCTTTGGCACAGGTAACTAGGAATCTCACTACCGAGTAATTTTAGAAGGTGGGTTAAATGAATAGACATGGGTAATTCCCCCTTGGACCCCTCCTAGACACCCATATATATTCCCCTCTCTTGTGAATTAATCATCCCCCATCTCTATTCGTATCCCCCAATAGTTGGCATCACATTTTATTTATTAAAATTTATAAATACAATTCGCATATACATTGTTTAGTTGTGAACACATTTCATATTTACATTATGCATTAATTAAATTGGGGATTATAGTGGGGACATAACATTTTCTCTCTCTTACAATTATGCATTGTCCTCAGTGCACAACACCATACCAAAATATATATGCAAATTTACTTCACAATACTTAGAAAAAAAAAAAAAAAAAAAACTGCAATTTCAGAACTCCAACAACAATTCCAACCATAATCTCTTGTTCCTCTCAACCTGGTAACCCAAGGGATATACCCCCTTCACTGCTCTTACTCCATCGGGCTATACCATTATTTTATCAGGGCCCCCAGTGCAGGTTAGATAGGACTCTAAGATGTGGTTCTGAAGCTCTAGTTGTTCAAAAGGGAGTCTTGCATTCTTATATTATGTTTTCTTCAAAATGGAAAATAAATTGGGGGTATTCCTCCCACATAGTTGCTTCATGCTCTCATGTTGCATCTTCAGGACCGTAGTAGGTCCATTGAACATTTACCATCCTTATGGATTTGTTCCTAACCACTTTGAATTTACAGTCCAGGATGCGTACTAGTTCCACCCAGATCACAATCCAATCAATTATGTGGTTAGGGTCAGGCATATATTTCTTTAATAATGACACATGAAATACATTTTGCACTCTCATGGATGCAAGAAATGCTAGGATGTATGCAACTAGACGTATCTTTTCTAAGATCTCAAAAGTTCCACAATATCTTTCTACCAACTTTGGGTAGCATCCTAATCTTAGCAAACTTCTCTTCGCTTTCAATTTTATGAATACATGTTCACTCACTTTAAAATCTCTAAAAACTATGTTCTCGTCTACATAACTTTTATGCCTATCCTAGGCAACCTTTAAATTATGCTTGATCTTTTTTATTTTCTCTTTCATTTCTTTCAACAGATCCGGCCCAATAATTGCTCTATATGTTGGGTTATCCCAACTCATTGATGTGTTACATTTCCTACCATACGATGTTTCAAATGGACTCATTTTTAATGAGGCTTGATACCCATTATTGTAAGCAAAATAAACTAAATTAATATAATCTTCACATTTTGATGGTTGGTCCATCACATACATTATGAGCACGTCTTCAATTATTATGTTGGTCCTCTTTGTTCTTCCATCTAACTCAGTGTGATATGTTGTACTGAGATTCATATTTGTACCAGAGACTTTGAACAAACCTTTTCAGAAATTGGATGTAAACTTGGGATCTATGTATGAAACTATTGCCTTGGGCACTCCATGTAACCTGACAACTTCTTCGTGTAGATTTCTACAATATTTGTTGCCTTGTGAGTAGTCCTTACTGGAATAAAATGTGCATCCTTTGTCAATTTATCCACCACTACCATGATGGAATCATGTTGTTTCACTGTTCTAGTAAGCTAGGTAATAAAATCAACTGTAACTACCTCCCACTTCCATTCTGGAATGAGAAATGGTTGTAATAGCCCCGCTGGATGTCTATGCTATGTCTTCACCTTCTGGCATTGTAGGCATCTAGCTATATAATTATCCACTTATTTCTTCATTCCTAGCCAAAAGTGTTGGCTTCTTACAACTGCATTTGATTTCTGGTATCTCGAGTGCCCAACATAAGGCATATTATGCATTTCCCTCATCACTGTATTTTTCAGCTCACTAGAATTTGGCACATATACCTTGCCTCTATACATGAAAATATCATCTTCCTTTAGCTCATAATATTTAAATTTCAGATGTAAAATGCCTTGCCATAATGTTTCTTTTATTTCCAAATAGTGTTGATCTGAATCTATTGTTGCAATAATTTTATCTTTCAAATTAGTCCTATACATGCTAATGGCTTCAATATGCATCTCATGCGCTCTCATATTGAGTGCATCAACCACATGATTTTATTTCCCCTTGATGTGTTTAATTTCAAAGTCATATTCACCAAGGAATTAAAACCATCTAGTTTGTCTCGCATTTAATATGTGTTATCCAAACAAATATGTCATACCATGATGGTTTGTCCTTAGCTCAAATTTCCTCCCCGAAGGTAATGTATCCACATTTTTAGTTCATGAATAATGGTTGTTAATTCTAGATCATGGGTAGCATAATTCCTCTCATGCTCTTTCAATTTTTTTGACTCATATCATACACCATGATCATTTTGAGTGAGGACTCCACCAAGCCCTTCCTTGCATGGATCAGTGCACACAACAAAATCTTCATCTAGTTCTACAATCTTCAATATTGGTGCACTTGTCAATATGTCTTCCAATTGCTAAAAAAAAATTTCACACTCGGAAGTCCATTCAAATTTCACTCCCAACTTTTGCAAATAAGTAATTGGGATTGCAATATTTGAGAATCCTTTTATGAATCTTTGATAATACCCTGCAAAACCCATGAATTATTTAACCTCTATAACATTTCTTAGCGTTGGCCATTCCCTAATGGCCTATATCTTCTCGAGATCAACTGATATCCCATCAGCTAAAATAATGTGCCCAAAGTAGTGAATTTTCTTTTGATAGAATATGCACTTACTTAACTCAGCATACAACTTATGCTTTCTTAAAACATGCAACACCATTCTTAAATATTGTTCATGTTCCTTTTATATCTTTGAGTAGATGAGTATATCATCCAGGAAAATAAATACAAACTTGTCCAGGTATTCCCTGAACACTCCATTCACCAGGAACATGAAAATAATTGGAGCATTTGATAGCTTAAATGGCACTACCGTAAATTCACGATGCATGTATCTTGTTCTAAATGTTGTCTTATTGATATCTTCTTCCTTTATCCTCACTTGGTGATAACCTTATCTCCAGTCAATCTTGGAAAATATTCTTGCACCTTTCAGCTGATCAAATAAATCATCAACCCTCAACAAAGGATATTTGTTCTTTATGGTGACCTTATTCAGTTATCTGAAATCAACACAAAACCTTAAGGTTCCATAGTTCTTATTCACAAAAATAATTGGGGAATGAGTCTTCTTTTCAGTTATTGGCAACAGTCAAGTCACCTCTGAACAAAGCACGAAGTTTTGAGTCTAGTCTAAGAAAAATTGGGTTTAACATGGCTTTAGGAAACTAAATTAGTTACACAAAGTTCTTACTCCTCCAATTGGTTATTCTTCTAGTCACTATAGAGAGTCTATTGTTGCCTCCTACATCACAAACTTATGTCAATTTTCATTTTTAGTCTATGTTTCCTAATTCACTTCATCGTGTCGAGTTTTTGTTCAAAGGAAGTTTAGTCTATGCCAACCATTCCACAGAATTGTTGACTTTGCAAGTTGGCCTTCTTGTATGTTAAATACTTCTTAGAATAAAAAATATCTTTGTACTATACTCATGCCGGTATGGAAGGTCCCCATCGACTTCCTTTTGGTGGGTCAGCTCTTATTGACTACGACACATTGCTCTGAGAGTTTGACCTAGAGTCGCACCCTGGCCCTATTTACATCATTGATAGGTGACCTTGTGCTCAATAGATGACATTTCATCATCGGTCATCGACTGAGTGGTTTCCCTTGTGTTCAATGACAAGAATATCATTCACACATTGGGATTCATGCAATACCTTGGATTCCATTTGTCCCCATTCATGGTTTCCTCACCTTTTTTAGTAGTCTTCATTATTGGTTGTTATTGAGAGGGTAACTTTCGTGCACTATTTCCATTTGGTGCACACAAGAGACGTACTTCGCGGTGGGTCCTTTCAATCTTTTTCGTCTGAGTTATTTTAAATCTTTGGCCTTGTGCTACTCCTCGTGTTGGTTGATGGGGGATGCCTTAATGCCCTCCTTCCCGAGATCTCCAAAACTAGCTTGGGCTGAAATGGTTTTAGGAACTTGGGAGCTTTTCGGGAGCTTCAACGTCAAGGAAATGGGAGCTTTGGAACAGGTTTCCGATATAGAAAACTTTAATTTAAAATTCTATTTTTGGTATTAAAAGTACCAATTTTCATTTTTTTTTCAAATTAAAATGTAAATATTTTTATTCCATTATTATTAACAACTAATTTATTACAAATATTTTTATTATGTTTATTCTAAATATCACTATAAAACAAAGACTAAATAACAAGTAAATATTATTTCAAAAATCATTTAAATAAAAAAAACTCAATAATACCCACTTTATAGTGGTGCAAATGAATAACTTTTAATGCATCTATATCTGCGCAGATATGAATCAGCCCCTTGTAAGTATGTTATTTAGCTTTTTTCTAATCAAAACAGGGTTCAAATTTACAAAATTGTGTTAGAATTAGTAGCTCAAAGGTAATTCTACATTGCAGCACCCAACATGCGGAAGTGACCGAGAACACTTTCTCCCTAGTGACTTTATAATATGCTTTTATAAACTAACTTTATAAGGTGATTTTATAAAGTTGGGTCTTTTAATTTTTAAGTGTAAAAGTGTCTTTATGATGTTATGGGTCACTTTAGTGACTTAAGTGACCTCAACGAACGATTAAGTCATGACCGTTCATCTCATGAGGGCAAGATTTAATCTTGATCGTCAATCTCATCGGAAGACCAAGAGTTAAGGAAGTTACACTTTCAAATTAGATAAAGGTAGCTCATGAGGGAGAGAGGGGCGCACTTTTTTAGGAGACTTAGAGTGGAGATGAAGAGGCACGATTCTCAAGAGAGTTCTTTGCTTGGAGGGAATAGCAATAGAAAAGGGGTTTGGCATGCATCCCTAGGAGATGGATAGGCACACAATCCAAGGAGCATTTGCAACATTAAATACAATATGTAAAACATCTACAAAAGAGGTTGTACAACAAAAAGGAGGCACAAAAATTGATGTTGTTGTCTAACAACAATATTGGCACAATTTTCTATGCATTTTGTTGATGTTATGTTGTTCTGTACAGTAAAATTGCACTTGAAACGAGTTTCTAGGCTGTTATGAGTTTGTTTGTGGTAGTTGCTGGCAGTTTTGGGCTGTACAAGCCGTAAAATCAAGGTTATTTGCCCAAGATATAGTCTGGTACTATTTTCTAGAGAAATGACTTGTTGAAGTGAAAGATAAGTCTGTGCATTTTATGTTGATGCTATTGTTGTTGTAAAACTCTAATTTTTCCCTAGAGCTGAATAAATAATCATTCTCTTTATATCTATCTTTCTTTTCCTGAGTATTCTTCAAGTGGCATTGTTCATATTTTTGTGCCAAATGAGGTTTTTTGTCTGTTGTTAAAGAGTTATTTCCGCTACCATTTTATTTCATAACTTATCTATTAGTGTTTCTGCTCATAAAGTACAGTTGGGCGGCTATTAAAACTTTGTAGGAGGCTGGAATCTAATTTAGACTAAATGTTATTATGAGACAAATATATTTTTGTACATGGTATCATAGTTGATGCCCTAAAGTTCAGTGGACAGTTTGGCACTTGGGACAAAAAGTGATTTGCTCGGGTTTTTGCTTGGAAGAAGGGGAAATACAGTTCTTTGTCAAGTGGACAAAGATGAATTCAAGTATCATGTTTGAAGATAGGTTGGAGGGGATCTCCAACTACCTGCACTAGAAGGTGAGAATCACAAGTGTTCTCAAGGAGAACAATTTGTGGTTGTTTGCAAACATTGTCATGCCAGTACCTGCATCAGATCCCATAGCTCTAGACGTCCATGAAGTGAAGGAAGCCAAGACTCAGAGAATCATTTTGGACGGAGTCAGAGACCACCTTATTCCACAGTTGGCTAAGAAGAAGACAACCAAATAGATGTGGGATGCAATGAAAGGTTTGTATGAGGCAAAGAACGAGAACCAGAAAATGGCTCTCTGATACAAGATCCATAGTACCAGGATGGCCAAAGGTGAGAATGTGGCATCCTACCTCACCCGGGTTGCCCAGGTTAAGGATAAGTTGGTGGTTGTCAGAGAAGTTATTCTAGACTCAGATTTGGTGCATATAGCCCTCAAAGGATTCTCTAAGGAGTGGGGGGGTTTCATGAAGTTTGTGGTGGGGAGAGAGAAGCTACCTTACTGGAGCATATTGTGGGATGACTTTACATAGGAGGATATTCGGGAGGGGTCTCGGGAGAAGGCAGTGGATGGTATGGACGAGAAGAACATTGCTTTTGTGGGAAAGAGTAATAAGAAGAAGAAGGACACGATCAAGGTGATATGCTTTGCATGTCAAAAGACTAGCCACTACTCTAGTTAGTGTTCGAACAAGAATAAAAAGAAGCAGGAACAAGAGGTGTCAGCATCAACAAAGATTGTTGAGTTTGCTAAGAAATATGAGAAGGAGTTTTCTCTCATGATTGGTCTTGTGGGAAGTGGTTGCCTTGTGTTCGAGGGCATTAAAGTGTGGTTCATGGACAATGGAGCTTCTTGGCATATGAAAAGAATGAGGTCAGTGTTCTTGAGTCTTTCAAAAATAGACTCGGACTGCATTGTTGACAGTGGGGTCAGCTCACAGCTTGCAGTGAAGGGGGGTGGAAGTATTAGATTCCAACTAGAGTCAGGAGGTTTTCTGGAGGTTGTTGGGGTGTTGTATATACTATAGATGATAGTTAATTTACTCTCAGTTTCATATTTGGAGTTTGATGGATTTGGAGTTGCATTCTACTATGGTCGGGTATTGTTATATTGAGAGGGAACGACTATAGACACAACAATTTTGCTTGGTGTCCGGTATGAGAGGATGTACAGGTGATTCAGAATATTTTTGGCACGAAATGAGAGAGAAGATATAATAAAGGAATGTACAGAGATATATCAGATATCCATAACGGACATATATCAGAGATATAACCATAAACACAAAGATACAATAATACACAATTTCTATTAATGAGCGAAATGTATAGAACTGTAAAAATACAGAGTTAAAGACTCGCTAGAATGGTGACAACTTATCTCTGAGAAGAGATGTGATGGCTACGCTCATTCACAAGAAGATGATTATTACAATGAGGCTCCAAAGGCCTTTTAACAAAAAGAAAATTCAAAACCCTAACCTCGAAAGATGAAAAGCCATCAATTTTGTGGACCTCGTTTTGGGTAGTTTGGTGTATCAACTTCCCGGGGGCATAACTTTGGCATACAATCTTCGTTTGGGGTGCACGATAGCTCGTTGGAAAGGTATCGATGAGGAGCTTCATTTTTGGGGCTCAATCAAAGCCTTTAGATATCATTGTGGTGCTTGATCGCTAAAAAATGCCATTTAGGCCCCATAAGTTTAGGACCCAGAAAACTACTAAAAATAGTAAATTGACATAAAACTGTTTTGAGCCAATTGGAATAGGTGGGTGGCCACTGATATCCACCTGGATCAATCCTCCCTCATTAGGAAGCAATGGTATCCATTGTGTTGAGTTCCCGGGGGAGAGGGGGAAGCGTTTGTTGAATCTGAACCTTGGTGAGCTGCTTGTCTTGCTGGAGAAGTTGCGCTGCTTGGTTTGTGGGAGGTTTTCGAGAACCTGATGAGATTACTGTGTGCAGAAGGAATCTTTGCAGTTTGCTTCAACCTTATCGACCTACTTCTGTTGGATGTGGGTGAAGGGGACCCCGAAAGAACATCACAAAAATTTAGCGGGGCCACATCACATAATACCTCATCTTTGAAGGGTTGGATGTCATATGACAATCAACATTGTTGGCTAACAGGGAGATCACGTCCCTGTTGAAGCCACCCGATGTTGTATGGTTGTGGGTGTGGTGTTGTCGACAATCCCAACTTCTTGAGGACCTCTATTGAGATGAGGTTCTTCTGGCTTTTGCTATCAACAATAAAATGCAACGGGGTCCCCTTCACCCACATCTGTGAATGAAAAAGGCGCTCCCCCTCTTTAGAATCTACTAATTTTTCTGGTTGAATTGTTGTGGTTGTGACAGTGGCAGTGAGGTATGCGTTGATGATCTATATTCTTCCATCATTTTATGAATCATATTCCAAATCAGGGTTTGTCTCCTTTTCTTTGATCTCGACCAACAATGATTGTTTTGAGTGACATTCATCAGTGTTATGCTAGGGGATTTTGTGGAAATCATACAAATTTCTAGTGTCCTTCTTCATCTTTGCATTACCCTTCTTTTCTTGTGGCTTGGACGGGTTTCAAGAGGCTGTTTGTTAGGGTCGTCGTTATCATACTTTGGTTGATGCAGATTTGCAGACCCAAACTCCTATTTGTTCTAGTGCCTAAATTTCTGCTTGATTTTGACAACATATCAATAGGCAGCTCCCAGTGATGAGATGTCCAGGAAATCCATTTCGGTTTGGATGTACCTATGTAGAGCCCCACGATATTTCAGAACCATATACCACTTGGAGTCTTTGATACCCAACTCCATCTTGGTGCGCAAGGTATGGAAAATATTTGTGAACTCTGACACTGTTTGGCCCCTCTCTTGTTGTAGTGTGGTCCATCTCATGTATTGGTCGTCATTGTTACCAACAAGGTAATATTGTTCCTTGACCGCATCCACAAAAAAACCCCAAGTAGGATCGACCCCACATATTCCAAACTCCTCTGTGGAACTTTGCTCCCAGTAATTTTCCCACTAATGTTTGACATGGGGGAGAGCCTTAAGGAGAGTGAAGGTGATATTTTTCCTATCGGAGAAATTGTAAACAAAGAAATAACCTTCTAGAATATTTAACAATTTTTCTAGGTCATCTTCATCTATCCTTCCTTCAAATACAGAAATATTAAAATTAACTTGTACCTTGAAAGGCGAGGTGCCTCCAAAGTGGTCGCTTGATGAAGATGCACATGTTGTTATAGATAAGCGTTGAGGGATGTGGGAAACATTCTCCATCATTTCGTCCTATTATCCCCATTTTGTGGATAACTAAGGAGATTATGTCTCAAGGCTCTTAGGTTGCAGATATGGAGTGTCGAGAGACTACATGACCAACAATACCCTTTGCACAGATGGAAAACCCACTCACCACCACAGATGGTCAAAGTTTTGCAGATAACATCCACCACATCAGTTGGCTTCTAGAAGGCAGTGGACCTTGCTCCATGAGGTACAAGTCAATATTATGATGAGCATCATTTCAATATTTAAGCCATTTGATTATGTTGTATCTTAAATTTCTCTAGATTTCATGATATATGCTTGGACATTATGCATTTTTCCCTACTTCACCTTGGTGGTTGACATTGTTCCCTAGTAAGTGGTCTTTCTTGGGAATGGGTTTGCTACTAAGAACTCCCTTAATGAGCCATCGTAACGTTCCCGACCATACTTACCACTTTCCATCATTATTCCCCTCCATTTCCTTATCTCTTGGGATTTTATGGTGTATTGACCCAAGAAGGGGTTGTCCCTCCTTCATTTTATGATGAAGAGGCGATGGAGGGGCTTGTCTATAAAAAGAAAGAAGAATTATGATAAAGTGCAACATATTTAGACACCGTTATATTTGATCCCTCTTGATGAAGGCGAAGTTGTCCAACCTTGTTTACCTCCTAATGTTGAAGAAACGATCAGTCTCGATGATGAATCTGAAGGTCTAGTTGAAGACATCCATGCCTCTTCTCCTCCTACACACAAAGATGAAAAGATAGTCATTTTCAATCATACTAATGGTCTTAAGAAAGTACCCTTCAATATGGTTGATGATCCTATAGACACTTTCATACAGATTGGCAAACGCAGATGGGATCTTAGTTGTCTCAAATTTAATAGAGACCCCGTTTATGATATTGAGGGTAGCTCTCAGGCAGAGGGGGCATGTTAAGAACCAAATATCAATATAGCATAGAAAAACCTCAGAATAAGTACTCAACACCATGAAAAAGAGAGAATTTCAAATAATAAGCCTCTTCGAGGGGGCAACTTCCTTTTACCCCACATAAATGTTCAAGTACAAGATGATTCCAAATGAAAATGTCTCCTTGGTATATATAGGAGAGTAGGAGGTATAATTACAACTAATGAAATAAAGTCGACATAAATAAAATAACATTACTAATGTAATATGCCCCAATTAAGGGGTAATGAGCCAATATTTAGGGCTTAACATGCTCCTCCCCTTGAGACAAATGTTGTCCACGACGCTTGAGTAACTCTGGATGATTATGTATAAAAGACTCATCTTCCCAAGTGGAATATTTAGTCGATAGTTTCCTCCATTTAATGAGATACTCTGAAATGGATCTATTCCTTAGTTGGTGAATTCTTGTGTCAGTGATGGCTTCCGGCTCCAATATGATTTTTCCTTCCTCGTCAAGTTCTGGCAATGTAGTTTGAACTGGGATCTTGTCACCTATAACCCTCTTTGAGCATGAAACATGGAAAACTAAGTGTACTCGTGAAGATGCAGGCAACTCCAATTTGTATGCCATAGTACCAATCTTTTGCAACACCTTATAAGGGCCATAATACTTTGGTGATAATTTATTATCCTTCTTGGCTTGCTTGAGGGACATCTGTTTGTATGGTTGTAGTCTTGAAAACACCCAATCCCCTACTTCAAAACTTATTTCACTATTATGTTGATCTGCTTGTTGTTTCATGCGATTATGTGCCATGGTCAGGTTGTCCGTTAAGATTTGGAGAACTTGTTGTTGATGCTCGATGTCATCTTCCACTGCTTGAACCTTAGATTTTTCTTTTAGAGAAGAAGTGATGGAAGAAGGGTGGTATCCATAGAGTGCCATAAATGGTGTCAGTTTTGTTGCAGTATGAAAGGAAGTGTTATACCACCATTCTACCAAGGGTAACCATTTGAACCATTGTGTTTGTTTATCAGAGACAAAGCAACGAAGGTAGCCTTCCAGAGATTTGTTCACTATCTCGATTTGTCCATTAGATTGAGGATGATAGGATGAGCCATGAGCCAATTGAGTACCCAAACAAGAAAATAATTATGTCCAAAAATGTCCAGTGAAGAATGGGATCTTTGTCACTTACAATAATCTTTGGGTTGCCATGTAGCTTTTGAATTGTCTCCATGAATGCGGTGGCAACTATACTGGCTTTGAAGGGATGAGAGAATGCACAAAAGTGTGTGTACTTGGTTAGTCTATCAACAATCACCATGATGACACTCTTTCCTTCAGAATTCAGTAACCCTGTGATGAAATTCATGGAAACCTCCTCCCAACGCTGACTTGGGATGGCTAATGGTTGTAAAAGACCTAGGGTTTTAATTGTTTCCACCTTATTTTGTTGGCAAACCAAACATTCTGCCACAAACCTTTGAACATCAGTTTTAAGGCCATCCCCAAAAAAATCCTTCTTGACCCTATGGTAGGTTTTCAAAAATCTTGAGTTCCCTCCTACTGGAGAGGTGTGCAATTCCAATAGTACCTTTTGTTTGAGTTGGGAGTTCTTACATAAATATAAGCAATCTTTGTACCATAGTGAATCATTTTTCCATGTAAATGTATCTGATGCACTGTAATCCTGCT
>SNQJ01S0143363.1:21800-43598 GCA_010110895.2 Picea sitchensis
CCCCCAAGGACACACCGAGTGGATTGAAGATTTCTTCCACGTCTCCCAGGTGTGTATAAGGCGGCAACAATATCAAAGCATACCAAGGGTTGAATCCAGGAAAATCAACATGGTGTCAGAGCGAGATCTCTGAAGGGATGAAACCAAGCCAGATCTCAAATCCATAGTAGATCCATAACCAACAAGCGGAAATCGAAGGACGGATTTCTGGGAAACAACCGTATAGAGGTAAAACTTGTTTTTTGCGGGTGTACAAGGGTGTACAAGGGTCACAGAAAGCACAGTCGCGTATGTACGTGGGAGGTTTTGAGCACAATCATGTATACACGGGTTACAGGGGCAGTTTTCAGCAGCATGTTATTTCCATGGCAATTTATCAGGTCTTAGGGATGGAAACAACACCGTTGAGAGTTGAAGACAGATTGGATGGAGCATCCAACTTCCTATCTTGGAAAGCAAGAGTAACTTTGGCGTTGAAGGAGTATGACTTTTGGGAGTTAGTGGATAAAGTAGTTACTCCACCGACAGATCCAACAACTTTGGAAGCTCACAAAAAGGAGATCAAAGCAGAGAGGGTCCTCCTAGATACCGTGAAGGATCATTTAATCCCTCACCTAACCAAGAAGAAGACGGCCAAAGATATGTTTGATGCCTTGGTAAGTTTATTCCAGAGCAAGAACATGATTAGGAAGATGGTCTTAAGGAATAAACTTAGGTCAGTGCAGATGTTTAAATCTGATAATGTTACTAGCTCTGTCATGAGGATCACACAGGTGCGTGATCTGCTTGCAGCAATAGGGGAGAAAACCGAGGACACAGAGCTCATGAATATGGCGTTGAAAGGTCTTCCCAAGTCGCGGGAACAATTTGTCAGAGTCTGTGCTCAGGAAAATCTCCTATATTGGCAGAGAGACTTTGGGATAATTGCATCCAAGAAGAGACTCGGGAGGAGTCTAAGAGCAGCAAGCAGGGAGGTAGTGAAGAAAACATGGCCCTTGTCAGTAAGACAAGGAAGGGCAAAGGAAAGAGTTCTAGCAAGAAGGGTAACGGTGATGGAGGATCATCACAGTGAGGGAAGAAGAAGGACTTGAGTAAAATCAAGTGTTTCTCATGTCATAAGAATGGACATTATGCATCTTAGTGTCAAGAGAAGAAGAGGCAAGGGAAGACACAAACAGTAGCATCAACAGAGATGCAGCTAGATAAGTTTGCAGCGAAGTTTGAGAATGAATTCTCAATGTTTTCATGCCTCTCTACCAGCACCAGCTCAAGAAGTGCTTGGTACTTGGACAGTGGGGCTTCTCATCATATGATGGGGACACATGAGTTGTTCACCAGTTGGTCAAATATAGACTCAGATTTGCATGTGGAGCTCGGCACTCTTGACAAGTATGATGTAGAGGGAGTTGGGACAGTGAGGTTTCAGCTGGAGCCAGGAGGGTTTCTGGAGGTGGCAGATGTGTTGTATGTACCTAAACTAAAAAAGAATTTTCCCTCAATTTCAATTTTGGAGGACATGGGTTTTGTCGTTACTTTTCAGAGAGGGCAAGTACTCGTATGTTCAGAGGGAGCTAGCCCTGACACAATAGTCAGCATTGGTGTTAGAGAGGGAAGGTTATATAGGTTGCAGGGCCAACCTATAGGAGGATCCAAGGGGATCTTGGATCATGAATCGATGTCAGTGGAAAAGGACGAGGAGCAGAATGCTTCGAAGGGTGAACAGTTGAAGGATGAGCAGAGTTCACAGACTTCCAGTGTGGGGAGTGAACCTTCAGATGAGAAGAGGGAGTTAGCCCCTTCCATTCATGTCAAGAGACCAAGTTGGTATGAGATGACACTGATGGATGCTCAGAAGCAGGAAGATTTTAGGAGCACATTGGTGGATAGTAGACCTTCAACGAAGTTCGTGGCATTGATATGTAGCGTCATCGATTCTGAGACTTCCAGTGTTTAGGAAGCAGTTGACCAGCAAGGTTGGATGGACGTCAGTCTGAAGGATGATGTGTGTGACTTTGTGTCAGGATTGAAGGGAGAACCAGTTCCAGGTGGCTCTTCGAGAAATACCTTCCTCACTAAGAGGGAGTGTTGATGCTAGTGGTAACATCAAACACATATTTCCACACAAGTTTATGTGTCTAGACGTGTGGAAATCGTCCAAAGTATTCTACTTTTGAATTTACTTTAATTAAAGAAATTATTAAAGTAAATCGTTTTTATTAATTAATTATGAAATTAGTTAACTGAGTTATTTAAGGAACGTGCTAAAAGTACTTAGCATGTAATCTTAGCATGCAATCTTCGCATGCAATCTAAATCTCAAGTGAGATTAGAAATAGATTATAACTCACAATTATAAAAGCAAGGCTAGGAGAAGAAGGAAGACACTTGATACTTGAGATTCTTGAGAGTAGAGGATTTACTTTCACGAAGGTTGAATCACAAAGGACTGTGATTCAAGATCTTGGATAGGTGGAGAAGGACTTCCATCTAGAGATCGGGTCGAGGAGAAGAGAAAACAGAAGCAGCACAGGTGGATATCAGTCAGAGGAAGCCACAGGGAAGTTTCGCGTCGTACGGAGCTTGTCGTACAGGTTTTCCGTACATGTACACGGATCACAATGGAGACACTCGCGTACATAGGCGGGTCACAAGAAGGAGAATCGCGTACACCTCGAAAAGCGTGCAATTCTAGTTCGTACAACAGGTTAGACTTTGTGAGGTTTGCCTGCAGTTGTATTTCTCTCAATAGGCCATTATCCCTGTTACTGAAGCCTTAATTTTAGCATAATAAAATCATTCTCAGCACTGGTTTTCCTTCTAGGGTTTTTCCAGGGTTATCTACCCAAAAATATTGGTGTTTATGTGTGCATGATTTGGTTTCCTTGTTTATGCTTATGTTGCATGTTTAGTTGATTACTCAGTTGTGCTTTAATTCAATAAGTGATTTATTTGGAATTAACTACCCGGTGTTGAGTAGAGTAGGAGAAATTTCAACATGGTATCATGGCATACCAAGGGTTGAGTCAAGCTCTCAACGCTTCTATACATTAAAATTGCATGAATGATAATTACAAAGAATGAAAGAGTCAATTTTGACATGAGCTCGAAACGCTTCTATACATAAAAATTGCATGAATAAATTATCGAGAATAAAAGAGTCAATTGACAAATTTGGATAAGTTATGGCAATTTACATATAATAATTAAAATTGCATGAATAATAATTATAAAGAATAAAAGAGTCAATTGACAAATTTCGATAAGTTATGGCAACTTACAGATAATGCCAAGTAGAATATCAGCTTGAACGAAAACTTGCGAAGCTCTCTGAAAAGCACATAACAGAGCACGATGAAAGCCGATCCTGCAAACGATAATGCCGATGCTCCGACATTAATGGCGGCAAGGGTTTCCTTCTCCCCTTGGGTCAATTCCCCCGCCATTTTGCCCTAACGCCTGCGAATTCCAGGCGGTTTTTTCAACGGTTCTTGATCATAACAATTGACACCGAATTCCAGACTTCAAATCATTATATTGCTGTAAATCAATCGACATTCGAAGACAATTTATCCGGATATCCACTGATTTCAGACAGATCGAATGCACAAAACAGGATTTCATCGAACAGAGAAAAAATTCTTCGAATTTAAGCCGAAATGGAAGAAGCTCTGATAAAAATAATTCAATTTTAAGCAAAAATGGATGAACCTGTGACGAATTACGGAGGCAATGTATGTTTATGGAACGGTTTTGGGGATCGATAGTGGGATTTGGAGATTTTGAGGTCGCCCGAGAATGACGTCTTTGATTGAAAAGGACTTGAAAATGGGAAGAACCCACGGAGGATTGTTGATGCGATGTTACGCCGAATAGTGACTTGCCACGTCATTGAAATTTAGGCTCCATTGCCAGGGCATTGAGTGGATGATAGCGCTGGACAGTTAATAGTCACCGTCTCCGATTGTCAGCGTTTTATGGTGAAAGGCTTTCTCCCCGAGAAGCTCCTTACTTTTGGTATTAGTCTTTTATAAATGGGCGTGCCCTCGTACGTTGTTGCAATATTTCGTTGTAGAGTTAGGATCCGGATAGCAAGTGATTGCATTCGAAAGTGCAAAGATATTTCTATAAAATAATAAAATAACTAGATATTGAGTTTGGTACATCTCTCAATTTTCAGTGTATAAATTTGTATTTATTGATATATAATAATAATAATATTTATTTTTTATGAATATAAATTTAATATGATTTAATAAATTTGTATTTATTGATATATAATATTAATAATATTTAATTTTTTATGAATATAAATTTAATATGATTTAATTTTTTAAAATTTGTATTTATTGATATATAATAATAATAATATTTATTTTTTTATGAATATAAATGTAATATGATTTAATTTTTTTTATATGTTGGAAACTTTTAGAAGTTTTTATATAAAGAAACTCCAAGTTAGGAGTAACAATATTATATATTAAAAAAATATTTTAGATTACAATGTATTTATCTAATGATATATTTTAAATATTATTTTAATAAAATTGGAAGTCAATCCAAAAAAAAATTGGAACAACTATAATATTTAAATTACTAATTTAATTTGTGCTAGTAATTATATGAATATATTTAACACAATACTTCAACTTTAATATCCATAAAAATTCAAATAGAGAACGAGGAACAAAATGCATATATAAAATCTTAACATCATTTTAAAAATAAACTTTACATATATAAACTTCAAACATTTTGTAGAAAAATATATTTATCTCGGAATAACATTTAGTCTAAATTAGATTTCACCCTCCTACAGAGTTTCAAGAGCCACCCAAGTGCACTTTATGAGCAGAAACACTAATAGATAACTTTTGAAATAAAATGGCAGCAGAAATAACTCTTTAACAGCAGACACAAAACTTCATTTGGCACAAAAATCTGAACAAAGCCACTTGAAAAATACCTAGGAAAAGAAAGACAGATATAAGGGGAATAATTCTTTATTCAGCTCTAGGGAAAAATCAGAGTTTTACAATAGCAATAATCAGCATAAAATACACAGACGTATCTCTCACTTCAGCAAGTCATTCCTCTAGAAAACAGTGTCAGACTATATCTTGGGAAAATAGCCTTGAATGTATGGCCTATACAACCCAGAACTGCCAACAAACAATCTCATAACTTCCTAGAAACTCGTGTCAAGTGCAACTGTATGGTACAGAACATCATAACATCAGCGAACTGCATAGAAAATCATGTCAATATTGTTGTTAGACAACAACATCGATTTTTGTGTCTCCTTGTTGTTGTGCAGCCAACAAACATAGTTGTACGACCTCTTATGTAGTTGTTGTGCAGACTGTATTTGTTGTTGCAAATTCTCCTTGGACTGCATGCCTATCCCTCTCCTATGGATGTGTGCCAAACCCCTTTGTTAATGCTCTTCCTTATAAGCAAAGAACTCTCTTGGGAATCGTGGCTCTTCACCTCCCATCTAAGTCTCCTCAAAAAGTGTGCCCCTCTCTCTCTCATGAGTTGTCTTTATCTAATTTGAAAGTGTAACTGCCCTAACCCTTGGTCTTCCGATGATATTGACGGTCAAGATTAAATCTTTCCCTCATGAGATCAACAATCACAACTTAATCATTCATTGAGGTCACTTAAGTCACTAAAGTGACCCATAACGTCATAAAGTCACTTTTACACTTAAAAATTAGAACACCCAACTTTATGGAATCACTTTATAAAGTTACTTTATAAAACATATTATAAAGTCACTGGGGATAAAGTGTGCTCGGTCACTTCCGCATGTTGGGCGTCGCCAATGCAAAAGTACCTTCGAGCTACCAATTCTAACATTCTCTCTTAACAAGAGAGGTACTTCCAGTAACACAACCAAAATTAGTCTCCAACTCATCAACTACCATAGTTGCTCCCTCTATACTAGAAGCCTTTGCTCCCTCTGAACAGGAAGCCACTACTCCCACTACATTGGAAGCCTATGTTGATCCATGAATTGAAGACATGCTCCTAGGAGATTGCACACTCTCCTGAGCATACATCTGTGTCCACTCATGCCTATTGAGTCCTCTGAGAGTCCCAAAAGAGGATTGAGTCCTTGGTATCAACTATCTCTCCCATGCAACATGCCCACTCTATGATATAGAATTTGAATCCAGAAATACATTGGACCCCAACACAGTTTGTCCCAACAACCTGTTGATCCAGGTGGATATTGGTGGCCACCCACCTATTCCAACTAGCTCAAAACAGTTTTCTGGCAATTTACTATTTTTTGTAGTTTTTCAAATCCTAAACTTATGGGGCCATCATGAGGGCCTAAATGACGTTTTTTCACAATCAGTCACCTCAATGACGGCCAAAGGCTTTTATTGAGCCCCCCAAATGAATCTCATCATCGATGCCTTTCCAACGAGCTATCATGCGCCCCAAACGGAGATCATATGCCAAAGTTACACCCCCGGGAAGTTGATACACCAAACTACCCAAAATAGGGTCCACAAAATTGTTGGTTTTTCATCTTCCGGGGTTAGGGTTTTGTATTTTCTTTATGTTAAAAAGGCCTTTGGAACCTCATTGTAATAATCATCTTCTTGTGAATGAGCGTAGTTGTCACGTCTCTTCTCAGAGATAAGATGCACCATTCTAGTGAGTCTTTCACTCTGTATTTTTACAGTTCTGTACATTTCGCTCATTAATATAAATTGTGTATTACTACATCTATGTGTTTATGGTTATATCTTTGATATATCTCCGCTATATTATTGGATATCTGATATATATTTGTATATTTCTTTATTATATCTTTGCTCTCATTTCGTGCAAAAAATAATAGGGATCAGTGATATCAGAGCAGGCTACTCTTAATCGTTTTTCAGTGCATGTCCCCGACGAGGTCTGACTATAGCAAGTTGGGTCTCGAGCTTGTCTCTCCCGAGGACAATCACTCTCGCATGCACAAGAAACCCTCCATGACAGAAGAAAAGAAAAATGACGGAGCAAAAGATTCTATTAATATGTTGCTTGAGCAAGATCTCACGCGGCACAGGGGCATGTTATAGTGCAAATTGTAGGTTGGGAAAAGCTCGACCCAACCACAAAACAAGTGCTACAACTTGGGAATCCTACACCCAATGTCACCTCGATGTAGGTCCTGCACTTCAAGGGTGACTAGGTCACTCTAGGGAGGCGATCTCGGTGACCCTAGGGGGATGGAGATGGAGATAAGAGGAAGTGAAGCCCCTTGAAGGTCAAGTGATGGAATAATAGATTGGTTGAAAAAGGTAAGTGAAGAGAGGTATATAAATACCAAGTGAAGAGAGGTATATAAATACCAAGTGAAGAGATGGTTGTTGGTGCACCTGTACTTGCTCGAAACACAAGAAAAGACACCTTGTAATGCTATGTGTTAGTATGGATCAGCAAGTTAATCTTGTTGTCCCTAATTTGCAGTAGTGGATGACAGTTTATATCAACAAATAAAGTATCCAAATCAGCATATAAAGCACAAGATCAATTGGCAATATCATCAATGAATTTAGTAAAATCAATTATGACTTGAGCATAGCACTTTAAGACTGAATAAAGCAAGTTGTTATAAAATGATTCTCTGCAGTAAATTATCATCCATATGGCTATAGCATTCAATGACATGTAGCAGCAAAATCATCCATAGAAAAGTCCCCAAAACTAGCCTAAAAAGTGTGCCCTAGTTAGTGGAATTAGTGGTTGAAAATTGGAGGAAAGTTAGGGGCTAGTTAGTGAGATATTAGCACCTAGGGTTAGTGATTTTCTGTAGCCTAATGGTTGTAGGAAACAAGTTAGTACACTAATGATAAATCATGGAAGAAAAGGGACGCCCTAAGGGAGGAAAAATCCCCAAGGCATCAAGATCATTATCCAAAAGAGAAAGCTTGCAAAGGTTGAAAATTCATGTTTGTCGAGGGAATTGTTTTGTATCTCCAATGCAACTTGAAATTGATTAGTGCACTAGACTATTGGGTAATGGGGTCAAAGAGATGAAGAATATTAGCTAAATCCTTGGGGGTGTACGCCCTTGTAGTTCCCAAGTATAGCTAGACTTCTTAGGGTCCTGCCAAGAGAGTATACGCCCTTGTATTTTTCTTAGAAAAAACACCTTGAAAAGCAATAGACCTTACAAAAGTTAAACTTGGATAAAAGATTTGACTTGAAAATTCCCTAGAGGTGTATGCCCTTGTAATTCCTAGGGTCTTGCAAACCAAAACAAGAATACCTTGGAGGGTGTACGCCCTTGTAATTCTCCAAGGCAACTTGTGCATAATAATCTCCTTTCGAAACAAGCAAACGAAAATACCTTGGGGAGGGTGTATGCCCTTATACTTCTCCAAGGGTTTGACAAGTGAAAAATTATAGAATTTAAAACAAGATAACAAGACAATAAATGTATATTTCTCTTACCAAATTCATAAATAGTATTGAACAAACCCTTATCTCCAAGATTTAGAACATCCACATGCAAGAGAAAGAGATTCCAAGCCTAGCGCATCACGTTTCCACCAATAGCCAAGAAAAACCAAGACAAGTGCAAAGAGAGATAGAAAATGATCAAAGCTAGCGCAAATTTCAGTCCAATGGCCTCTCACAATGGAGAGTTATGTTATCATAATGAGATCTTATGATCTTTATTTATACAAAATGTAGCTAACATAGTTTGTCCACATACTTTAGGGTAAAAGACAATATTAGGGGTTAACAACCCTAATCTTGCCCCTTTTACAAAATAATATTAAACAATTCCTTTAAAAATTCACTTTTGCACAAATAAAACCCTAATTTAGAAGGACGTCACCCCTTTAGGGGACGTTTTGTCATTAGGAGCAAGTTGTTGGTGTAGGAGGAGGGTTTCTAGGCTTGCCAAAGCCACATGTCAAGTACCGAAGTTACTTCCTTCATGGTCAAAGCCCAATTCTCCTCAAAACGTTCAAGTGCCAATGCATCAACCAAACCACCAAACCCTAACCCCCCTAGGTGACGTCATGCCTCTAGAAGAGACGTTTTTTCCCTCCTGGGCAAAACATTTGGCATGTGGGGGCTAGGTTATGTCGTCCAAGTCATCTTTAAGGCCTTCCAAGTTTGATCTCTCTCATCCAGCATGTCGGCCCTTGGAATCCACTTGTGGGATTCAAGCCCCATGGGAGCCCAAGCTAGGCTTGTTCTCCCAAAATTGTCCGTCCTCCAAAGACAAATGAGCATGCCCTCTGAGGATCTCAAGTCATAACATCATGATAAGTGAACACAATCAATAAATAAGCCATCTAAGCATGTGCATCAAAGATCACTATATCAAACAATTAACAGCTCAAAGACACTATGCGACTTGTCAAGATTGAATATGGGAGGGTTGACGAGGTGTCCTATTGGGTAGATCTAGCCCTAGGTCAAGGAGAGTTTCCAAGAGATACCTCTCTAAGCCATGTAAAGTGGATGAAGTGATTGGGGTCAAGACTCAATGGGCATAGGGCTCATGACATATAAGGGGTCGTAGTGTCTCATTCATGGGTGCCTTTGTAGAGGGTGTGTGGTACCTTCGTCCGCAATGCACTTTTTCTGAGCCCATCAATTGCCCTTTAWCTTTCTTTCTTTGTATTTTCTTTCAATATAGCATAAGGAGAGATCGAAGGTCATTGCCCTGACGTGGTGACAAAATGATCCGGATTTAGGAGCGGAATGAACTGATAAACAGACTGAATACAATAAACACAGAGATAAGAATAATAACAAAAATATCCAATGAACAATATCTTCTATTAAATAATGAAATAGGATGAGATTGTAAAACTGCAAAACTGAAACTTGT
The DNA here is from genome assembly GCA_010110895.2 of Picea sitchensis. NCBI lineage: Eukaryota > Viridiplantae > Streptophyta > Pinopsida > Pinales > Pinaceae > Picea > Picea sitchensis. Next base: position 31,663 of record SNQJ01S0143363.1, read on the forward strand.
TCGAATGGTGGTAGCTATCTCTAAGAAGAGATGTGGATGCTACGCGCATCCGTCTGATCATAATGGATTACAATGAGGCTCCAGAGGCCCTTTTCATATTATTCATGAATGCCAAAACCCTAGACATCAAAAAACCTAACCCTAGAAGGTGAAATGCCAAAAGTCATGTGGGCCCTATGGGTAAGTTGGTGTAATTTGGTACCTCAACTTCCTAGGGTCGTAACTTTTGCATACAACCTTTGTTTTAGGTGCGTGATAGCCCGTTGGAAAGGTCTTTCAGAGAGCTACACATTCCACCATCAGACTCTAACTCTGTCTACAATTTGACTATGGCGAGTAAAAACAACAACGTTTAGGGCCCCAAAACAAGCCTAGAAGTACATCAAGATGTGATGACATGAAAACATACAAAATAAGTCAGTTGGATTAGGCGAGAGGCCACCCATATCCACTTGGAGAATGTGTGAGGCTTCAGACAACCCCAAAAGTGTAGAACTCACAATTATAAAGCAGTACAGAAAGACATGTTGAATAAAAACGGTCATAAGGAGCTAGTTGGAATAAGTGGGTGGCCACCAATATCCACCTGGATCAATCCTCCCCCCTTAGGAAGCAATGGTCTCCATTGCGTTGAGTTCCCCCATCAAGTGAGGAAAATTCTACTGAAGTTGGCCCCGGGTGAGCCACTTGTCTTAGTGTAGGATTTTCCCTGCCTTGACAACCTGATAAAGTTGGATCTACTGTTGGTGAGTGCCCTTGACCTGTGTGTCCACTATATGATCGGTGGATGCTTGTTCCATGCAATCAGGGTTGAGATCTGTTGGTGTCAGTTTTTCGACAATCTCAGAGGTGTCCAATAACGGTGTAAATATGATTGAAGGAGGTCCACATTGAATACTAGATGCAGACCAAGGAAGGGTGGAGTGTTGAGCTCAAAAGTATTGCTACCCACAACCTCGATGATAGTGTAAGGCCCATAACGAAGTGGGCGAAGCTTCCTATGGGGACCGATGAGACGCTCCTTCTGCAAATGTAACCAGACTTTGTCACCAACATGAAACTGGTGTGGTACCCTATGTTGGTCATGGCGCTACTTGTACTTGGCATTGGATTTCTGTAAAATCTCTTGGACCTGTTGGCGGATGTGTTGAATCTGCTCAATGAATCTAGTGGCTTTGTCGATTGTAGATTGATCGAGGGAAGAGTATGTCTGTGCGGTGGCAAGAGGAACTACGAAATCAATGGGTCCCAAGGGTTGGAATCCCAGACCCACCTAAAATGGGCTATGGTCGATGGAACTATGGAGAGCCCTGTTGTAACTGTGTTGGACATATGGGAGACTCTCGTCCCATGTACGGGAATGCTTAGAATTGTACATGCACAGGATGTGCACAATCATCTGATTGACAACCTCATTTTGGCCATCAGTTTGGGGGTGGAAAGCAGTAGATTTTGTGAGCTTGGTGTCCAACAGAGACCAGAGACTCGACCAAAAGGTGTTGAGGAACCTGTTGTCTTGGTTGGAGATTATGGTCCGTGGTATCCCAAAGTGGACCCAAACTCGTTCGAAGAAGAGCTTGGCAATATCTGCTGCTATGACATTCTTCTTACAGGCTGTGAGGATGGCCATCTTTGAAATCCGATCAACCACCACAAACACAGAATCATTTTTGTTCTTGGTGGATGGCAAACCAAACATGTAATCCATGGAGATGGATTCAATTCGAGAATAGGAAGAGGGATATATAAGCCTTTCTTCTTGATGGTTGGCTTGGCAGTAGCACAGAACGTTACAAGATTTAATATACTTTGTGATATCCTATCGAAGTTTTTCGGCCAATAAAAATGTTTACGAGAAAAATGGCCATAGTTTTCTCTACGCAAAAATGTCATACCACCCGGTGTAGTGGGCTTCCCCAAATCATCTTTGCACACACACTTGCAGGAACCCGAGGAAATGGCTCAAGTGGCATGTGAGAGTATGCCACAGATAATCGATGATAGTGGTATGTACCCAAGGCGATATGTGGTGGCGGATTCGGATCTTCTTGGTAAAGTTGGGGCCACTCGGATGTTTCATGTCCACATCTGAGAATGAACCATGATGGTGAGAGTGCAACCCTGAGGAGAGGCAGTGAGGCGAATCAGCGACGATTGGAGGTACTGTTTATACTTGAGGTTGAGGAGATGGAAGCTGTAGTAGGTAGGTGAGTCTGTATGAGCTGAAACTTAATCAATGTGTATGATCGTCTCTTTCCCATAATGCAATGTTTCCATTGATGGGAGGCTTGTACAATGGAATAAATTTCCTTGTCATAGGTAGAGTATTCCGAGCAGGTATCAGAAGTGTTTCACTATGGTATGCCATCCCGGATACCTATCTTTGGTCGAAATTGTGCTCACAACATAGTCGGATACATCGATCTTTCAATCTCAAATGGTTGTTTTAGATCCGACAAAATCTTTGGAGTTGAGCACAAACAATGTTTTTAGATCATCGAATGCTCGTTGTTGCTCCTTCCCCATACAAACTTGGCCCTACCACCACCCTTGGTCACAGGCCGAGGCCCATGCAATATGGGAGAATCCCAACATGAACCATCGGTAGAAGTGGCTAGTCCCAAGAAGATCTGAACCTCGGTCAGTGTAGTTAGGAAATTTGAACGATCCTGACTTGGATCTTAATTAGATCAACATGTACCCCATATGCTCATAAAAAATGTAACCGGTATTGGACTTTGTTCATGCCAAAATAACATTTTCCAAGTTGGCATAAAGCTTGTCTTTCAACTGTGAAGTGCTCAAACTTGTTGAATATGCTGCATGTGCTCATCCGTTACATTAAAGATGGGATGTCATCCAAATATACTACCACAAAGAGGAGTTAGTAAGGGTCTCAACCCATAGATCCATCAACCTCATGAGAAAGTGGATTTGAATTGCATTTTCAAACCAAAGAGCATGACTAACCATTCATAGAGACCTTCTTTTAGACTTGAAGGTTGTCTTCGAGACATCAATTGGTTCGATGGGAACCTAGTTGTAGCGAGAATTGAGTCAATATTATTGAAGAACTTTTCTCCCTTGATTTCCCAGTCAAAGAAAGGTCTCATCAATCCTGGGAATGGGGTATCGATTCTGACTATGATTTTGTTTAAAGGCTCTGTAATCAATGTGCAAATTAAGCCAAAGTGTATCCTTCTTATTGCATCCCGGTACAAATGGGGCTTCCCAAGAGATGGGTCTGATGTGATACTTTTGAAGAAGCTCTTGGATCACGATGCTGGTTAGATCATTCTTCATCAACGAACTTAGATATATTGTCCCATTTGGTAGTGGTGCGTCGGGGTCAGATCAATTGGATACTTGACTTGGCGGTGTGTCGGTACCCCTGTAGGTGAAGCGAAGATGTCTTTGTATTCTTCACGATCTATTCACTTAGCCTGCGCAAAGATAGGAGTTGTGCTGAGGCCCACGGATGTGGCGGCGACCTCCATTCTCCACATGGATCACAAAGAAGATGAACTTCTGGTCTGTAGAAATGACCTTCTTGCATTGCCAGCGGAGATATTAAAGAAATATCGATGAAATGAACCACTACGGGATCCTATACAATTGTCTACCCAAAGTAATAATAACGTAGGGTCCTAGACTCATACACAACTGGCACCAAAAATATGGTTGTCCTAAAAGAACATCCCACAGAAAGCTTCAAGGGGAGCAATATCACACAGTGCCTCATATTTGAAAGGAAGCGATGTCGTAGAGACAGCGACATTGTTGGTACGACATGAAGATCTTCCTTAGCCAGAAGCCAACCCGATGGTGTAGAACTATGGGTGCGGTGTTGTTAGCGGGTTCGGCGGCACAGCCTCTTGAAATCAGGTTCTTATAACTATCGTTGTCGACAATGAAATGAATCGAACCCCCCGGTATGTCTGAGGTGAAAGAGGCCTTCACCTTCCTTTGGTTCTTATGGTTCCCTTGGCCGGACTTTGGTGGTAGCGGCAGTGTAGCCTATTGGGTTCAACATTGATAATTTGCTTCCCTCCTTTGGATTATTTCGAATCGAATCGACCTTTGACTCGGAAGCCGCCGGCTTGGCCATGAGGGACTTCTTGGAGAGGCGACATGCGTCGGTGTTGTGCCAAGGACTTTTTATGGTACTCACACCATTTCGTGTCCTTCTTCGTCTTCGTTGCCCTTCGCCCGTAATTGCGGCTTGGATGGATTATCACGATGACCATCTCATTAGTCCTTGTTGTAATGGGTTAGGGTTGCCGCCAGCCTACTTGGTCCGCTACTTAAATTTATGCTCAATCTTGACAATGTATGTATAAGTTGTGCCCAATGAGGCAATGTCCGGGAACTCCATTTCTATTTGAATACATCTATGCAAACAACCATGATATTTGAGCACCGGATGATGCTCTGAATATTTGTCACGCAATTTGGTCGTAGGGTATGGAAAATATTGGTGAAGTTTGGTACCTATCTAGTCCTTTCTTGATGTGGAGTGGTCCATCTGTGTATTGGTCCTCATAGCTTCCCTTAGTAGTATTGTTCTTCAATGCAGTCGAAGAAGAATCCCATGTAAAGGCGATACGAAAATTACAAGTCCTCCATGGCCTTTGCTTAGAAAGTATCCACGGTCTTTTAACATGGGGAACATCTTGAGGAGTGCAAAGTGATCTTTTCCCTGCTCGGAAAAATTGTGGACCGAAAAATATCAACCGGTGATTCAACCATTTATCTGACATCCGCATCATCAATCAGCTAAAATAATGGAATATTAAAATTTGCATGTACCTTGAAGAGTTGCATGGCAACGATGAAGATGCTTCTCCGGGTGGGCAACCATGAAGAGATCGATTTGCCCATCATTTCAGGTCCTTTAATGCAGACTTCCTCCCGAGCAACATTTTAATGCGGATCTCTGCTCCATCATCTTTATTTTTGTCTCCCATGCGTTGTTGTTGGGCTGTTGCAGCCGTCACAGTAATGGCTTTCGATTAGTTTAGGAGTCCCAACTATTAATATATACCTTATTAGAGGACATCCGCGAAGAAAAATAAATGAAGAAGAGACCGCTCCGATACCATTCAGATTTAGAGGTGGAGCAGGCGGTCATAGACTAAATACAATAGAAACACATATATAGGAAGAATACCACAAATATCTAGTGAACAATATCTTCTATTAAATAGTAAAATAGGTTGAAAGCGTAAAAGTGGAGAACTAAAACTTGCTCGAATGAAAAAGGTGGTAGTTATCTCACGAGAAGAGATGTGGTTGCTTCGCACATCCATATGATCCTAATGAATTACAATGAGGAGCTCGGAGAACCCTTTTGATGTGTGCTCACTTGAATTCCCAAACCCTAGACACCTAACCTAGAAGAGTGATGCCAAAAGTCATGTGGGCCCTATGGGTAAGTTGGTGTAATTTGGTACACCTCAACTACAAGGATGTAACTTTTGCATATGACCTCTATTTTAGGTGTGATGGCAGATTGGAAAGGTCTTTTAGAGAAATACATATTAGGACATGGGACTCTAACTTTGTCTGAAATCTAACTATGGCGGTAAAAAAACGGTAGTTAGGGCCCCAAAACAGCCTGGAAGTACAACAAGATGTGATGACATGAAAACATTCAAAATAAGCCAGTTGGAATATGTGGGCATGCACCATTATCCACATGGATGTTTTGTAGGGATTCATGATAGCCCCAAAAGTGCATTACCAATAATTACGAAGAAATGTCCCCATTATAGAGGAATGTGTTGAGCTAAAAACTGTCAAGAAGAGCCGGTTGGAATAGGTGGGGGGCACCAATATCCACCTGGATCACCAAATGATGGCAATGTCGCACAAACACCTACTAGAAATGAGAAGGTTGAAACAGGTGATGAGCCCCTTTCTCTCAACCATTACTGGCGAAGGCCATTGCCTTGGTTTCTTGAACATATGATGACAATGTCCTTACCACTAGATATTCCATGGACATGATAGCCGACAAGTGATGAGACCTCTTATCCTTCAACTAACCCTTTAAGCATTCTTCATTATATTTTGGGTCCCCTTAACTCAATGGCATTTTATGTATCACTTTCTTAGAGGTGATCCACGGGTGAAGCTTGTTGGAAGGTTTATCTTGATTTTTATCTTTTACCCAACGTCAACCCCTATGGGCCTTTAGCCCCTTCTTCCCTGAATGAGGGACAGCACTTGCTGGTCAATACACCTAAAATCGAATAAAATGGAGAATAATGATGGAATTATTAAGTTTGGTGGGCAATCTGATGGTTCATTAATGGGTTCTATTAGCAAACCCATTAGAAAAAGACCACTTATTAGGGCACAATGTCAGGCACCAAGTTGAAGCAGAGCAAAAGGCATAATGTCAAACATATATCATAAAATCTAGAGCAATCTAAAGATACAACATAATTAAATGGCTTGAATATTTAAATGATTCTCACCATAATATTGACTTGTACCTCTTGAAGCAAGGTACTGCCTTTTGGAAGCTAGTTGATGTGGTGGATATAGATGCATAAAAGTGGCGAGCCATATGTGGTGGTGAGTGGGTTTCCATCTGTGCAAAAGGGTGTTGTTGTTCATGTAGTCTCTCGATACTCCACATCTACTTGACTTGAAGGCCTCGAGACATAATCTCGTAGTTATCCAAAATGGGGATAACATCTGGCTCTACTTGGGTAGATGTTAACAAGCTTGTAGAGTTATGAAGCACAACATCTCCGTTAGGCATGTGATGCAGAAACATCAAACTATCCGTGCAAGATGGCCCTACTTGTCATGTTCTCAATGTATTGATAATAAAAAACTAAACTAGAAAATAAATTTTTTGACATTTTTCAAAATTTCTAAGCTAAACATGAAATAAATATACAAGTAGAGAAAAAATGAAGGTGAAATGTGTCGCTAGTATTAGAAATCAAGATGAAAATGCAGGAATCAAAATGACTTACCTATTTACATGGGACCTTAGATTTTGAAAGATCATCAATGATGGTTGATGTTGGGGTGAAGTTATGCAACCGAGTTGATCATTTTCATCAAAGTATCTCCCCACGGCTTAATCATGTGGAACAACAAAGATAAGTCAAGCATTTAATAATCATGAGTAAAAACACACATATAATCGATCATGAAACAAAACTCATGAAGATGGGTGGGAGGAGGAAATCTGCTGGAAGAGAAACCATCATTCTGATCATCCTTCTTGAAAGTGTAGCCACAAGAGTGATCAATCCATCTCCGAAGAGGACTACCATATATAGACGAAGGCTCACCATCTTCATCTGCGCATAAAGAATCATTGATTGTCGAGGGATGAGAGAGATAGAGAGATTGGAAGAATACCCATGATCTCTTGGAGAATATGGTAAGAGGTAAGGAACAATCTCATGTGTAGAAAAACATAGCCTCTTCCCCTGGAAATCTTCATGAAAATATCCAAGACGAAAATACTTATGTTTTGAAGGATGAATCTCTCATTGCTCTGAGGTGTACGTCTGGTATTCCTCAAACTGAGCACAATGGTTGGGATTTCTCATAAAACAAATCTACATCCTCAGAATGTATCAAGAGACCGAACAAAGATCATCTTTAGAGCCAAGTCATCCTCGAAAAGGAAAAAAAAAATCTGCAACCATGTCATCACTAGGCTGCCAAACATTTGAATCATACACATATGAGGACCACTCCTCATTGATGATACTGGTAAGCCCTAAATATTGGCTCATTACCCTTAGTGGGGCACATGTGCATTTGTAATGCTATTTTATTTATGTCAAATGTATTCCATTAAGGATTTGTAATTATACCTCTAGTCTCCTATATATACCAAGGAGACATTTTCATTTGGAATCATCTTGTACTTGAACATTTATGTGGGAGAAAAGGAGGTTTCCCCTTGAAGGCTTAATGTAAATTCTCTCTTTTTCAAGGCATTGATGCCCATTACAGAGGTTTTCTATGCTATGATATTTGGTTCTTAACATAATAGTTCAGACTCAAGGTCTCGGGGTTTCGTTGCTACATCGAGACACCTTGGAATTTCGCTATAATTTTTTTTCTACAATGATTCAAAGACGACTTGGAGGATATTTAGTAGGCGGATCAAAGTACGTTGGGTTAAATTCAGCTCACAGAGCCTTATACTTTTGGAGATACAACCTTTGTAAGGTAGGGTTATGGAATCATCACGAGATTGAGTCATTGCTTGATTTTAAGCTATAATTTTTATAATGTTCCACCCTAAAATCCAGAGGTTATTCATGGAAATTAGTAAGGCATTTGTGGTATCAATTTCAACATGGGTCCACATCTTAAATTTGTAGATACACCTTGTGGAGATAGAATTCTCCGGTAGTCTCAAGCAGTGTTAAGATTAAAATAATCATAACTTATTGCTAGAGTATCAAAATTAAGTGAGACCAGTTGCATTGGATAATGGACAACCTGTAGTATTTCAGTCTTGAGGTTTCAGAATTTTATATCAATTATTTTGTGTAGGAGTAATCTATGCAAAGTGTGATCTCCTTGAAAGGCCAAAAACCAACAAGTTGTGGGGAAGTTACCGTAAATTCCTTTCGGCAAATCAGATTTTATCAGACACAGCATTGAAGAGAAATATCGAATGCCTACAAAAGAAATTTCATATACTCGGAAAGGGATAGAATTTTGGATATACAATAAAAGGAAGATTGTGTAGAAGAACCACCTCAAAATCAAGATTTAAAGTGATACTTGGCCAACATGCCACCTAAAAGGGAACTTCTACACCAGAAATAAGCCTCGAGACAATTCTACTTGGACTCTTGATGAAGATGGAAATCGTGGGACATAAAATGGTTTACAAAATAATATAGTAACAAAGATGAACTACAAAGATGATGGATTCAATCGAAGCTATAAGTTTGAGGCAATAAATACTAAGATGGATGCTTTAAAGGGGAGATCATGGAAGAATTGAAAAATTTGCTAATGAGGACACCTAAAATGAAAATGTATTCCATGAAATTCATGATGAGGACTGATGAAGGTAGATCAAGAATGGAAAACTCCAACTTTGGGTTGAAGACCAACCACGTTCCTAAGATGGATATGAGGAAGTTTGATGCTTGGACCCAATCACATGGATACTTTAGATGGAGCAATTCTTTGATCTACATAATGTGCCACATACACAAAAAAGGTACAAATTGCTTCTTTATATTTAGAACCCAATCAATTTGTATGGTGTCGATGGCTTTGTTCTGCTTGCAAATCACTAGTCACTTGGATAATTTTTCTGGAAAGTGATAGCACACTATGAGGATACAAGGAGCAATACCACCTTCTTTAGCCAATTGATAAATCTCAAGCAAAGGGTTCGATTCTGAGAGAACATTGAGAACTTCCAAAGATTGAATATAAAAAATTATGAGATATTCTAGATGAGCATGATTGATGTTTTCATTGGAACTTTAAAGGATAACATTCAACATGAGGTTCCTTGGGAACCCAAAATCATTGGAGAATTCATTTTAGAAGTTGGCAAGAAATGTTGAAAATAAAAAATATGGCTATGGCTACTGAAAGGACCAATCCTAACATCTATAGAGAATAATGTTCCTTCTTCTAAAACACCTCAACCTATAAAGGTTGACACCTCAACAGTGGAGAAAAGAAAGAAAGCAAAAGGTTTATGCTTTAATTGTGGCGATAAGTATAGTAAGGGACATAAGTGTGGTGAAGAAATTATTCTACATAGATTGTAGAGGAAGAAGAAAAAGAACAGAACCATCTCAAGATGAAGCAGTAGAAGCAATTTTGTTTGAAGAGTTGACTCCACAATATCGTGTAATGCATTGGGCTGGAATTAACACTCCTCAAACCCTCAAGATGAAAGGACATCAAAAGAAAAAAGGTGATAGTCATAATAATTGATTCTTGCAGTATATAATTTCATTCACTATAAATTAGCTAAACTCTCAATTTCTTTCTATATTAGGTGCGAGTTTCAAATAATGATTAGGATGGAGGAACTATCAATTGCTCCGAGGGAAAATGCAATAATATAAATCTTACTATGGGGAATATGTAATGAATAGTCCAATGATTGTTATTATATCCATGGGTAGTGTTGATGTTGTACTAGGAATCGATGGTTACAATTATTAGGAACAATGGCTTTAATTTTCCAAAGAACTTTTCATGAAATTTTCATTTGGAAGGAAAATAAATTGAGTTAAGAGGTATCATAGGAAGTAGGTGGGTGATAAGCTCCTAATGGCATGAAAAAATTATTGAAAAAGGGGCATCAAGGCGTTATACCACAACTAAACTCACTAGATGTTCAAACCTCTAGCCATATATTCCTCAAGATCTCCAAGAACCATTGATGAGCATTCAAGTGTTGAATATTCCCAAAGGTCTTCCACCCTCAAAATGTAGTCATGATATTCACCTAATTACTGAGGTGTTCCTCCTAACATCAATACATACAGATACCCTTACATATGCCGAAGAAGATTAAAATTGGCGAATGGTTGAAGAAATATTTATGAGTGACATTATTAGACCTAGCCAAAGTTCCTACTTGCACCAGTGGTAATGGTATTCAAGAAAGATGGCTCCGCAGTATGTCTAGATTATAGAGAGCTCAACAAAGATCACTATTAAAGATAAGTTTCCCATTCGTCATTGATGGTGTTAGATGAACTACATGGAGCAATCTATTTCACAAAGTTGGATCTTTGTTCAGGTATCATCAGAGATTAGAATGAAGGAAGAAAGATATCCCAAAACAACATTCCAGTCATAGAAGGCCATTATGAATTTTTGGTCATGCCTTTTGGCCTTACAAATGCACCTTCCATTCAAGGGTTGATGAATTCCATTTTCAAAGCCTTCCTTCAAAACCGTGTTAGTATTTTTGATGATATACTAATCTATAGCAAGTCTTGGGAGGATCATATGCGACATGTTGACAGGTGCTACAACTACTAAAGGATTGGGAGGATCATGTGCGACATGTTGACAAGGTGCTACAACTACTAAAGGAGCAACAACTATATGCCAAACCATCCAAATGTTTCTTTGGAGTGAAGGAGGTAGAGTATTTGGGTCATATTGTATCTTGTGAAGGTGTCAAGGTAGACCCTAACAAGATTAAAGCCATGATGGACTGGCCGATTCCCAAAACATTGAATAATCTTAGAGGATTTTTGGGTTTGACAAGTTACTACCGCAAGTTTGTTCGACACTATGGAAGAATAACAACACCTTTAACGACGCTAACTAAGAAGGATGCATTTTCATGGACTTGAGAGGCAACTGAAGCTTTCGAACAACTTAAAGAGGTGATGTGCAAAGCTCCTGTTTTGACCACTCCAGACTTGACAAAAACCTTTATTATGGAATGTGATGCCTCGGGAAATGGAATTGGTGTTGTCCTGATGCAAGAAGGAAGGCCCTTGGCTTTTGAAAGTTGACCACTCAAGGGAAAGGAATTACACAAACCCATTTACAAGAAGGAAATGATGGCAATACTACATGCATTGAAGAAATGGTGTCCTTACCTAATAGGTAGGCACTTCAAGGTCAAAACAGATCATGATAGTCTTAAATACTTGTTGGAACAAAGACTATCTTCAGAAGAACAACAAAAATGGGTAACTGAGATATTGGGTTATGATTTTGAAATCGTCTATAAAAAAGGGAAGCAAAATGTTGTGGCAGATGCACTCTCAAGAAAGGATGAAGATGTTGAGGCCTTTCTCAGTGCTATCTCGATCATCCAACTCGATTGGATAATAGAAGCAAGGGATGAATGGAAGAATGACGAAAAAGTGTGGACTCTCATTCAAAGGTTGCAGCAGGATTCCAGTGCATCAGATACATTTACATGGAAAAATGATTCACTA
>SNQJ01S0143364.1:11596-23663 GCA_010110895.2 Picea sitchensis
ATAAATCAACCCATTTTGATTTCACATTAATATATGTCAATATAACAAGATAAACAAATATTACACAACTCAAAATTATATAACACAATTTTTTTTTAACAAACCAATTTTAAGGTTAAAATGACTTTACTTTTCAATAACCAAAAAAAATGTGATTTTAAATTCTCTTCTCTATCAATTATTGAAATCAAACATAAAACTAAAGAATCCCTTGAATTTAATAGACTACAAACCTTGAACAACTTACAACTACATATAAACATCTAGAAGCACAAACTTTTTTAATTGACTAATTTAACCATATTTCACAATGGTCATTGGAAAAAATCCCTCATTTTTACTTTGGTTGATCATTTTATTCACTTTTTAAATTCTCAACCCATAATTTTTTTTTATCAGGGCTCTTTTATGTATGGTAATTATGGCTAAAATGTCACTCAAATTATTTGACAAATAAATTTTTTTTATACAATTTAATCAATGGAAATTTAACAATTTAATAAAAATATTATTTTTAATGGAAAAATAAATTAAATGTATATAAATAATTTCTTACATTACATTAAAATTTAATATTTACAATTTCATTAATTTAAAGATTTTTTTTCAAATTTCTTATTAAAATACATTTTTTCTTGTTAACAAATTCATTATTTTAATAGAGTTTAAAAATATATTAATTTTGGCTTTAATCATCATTATCACTATCAATAGACAAGGAAGCAACCTTCTAGGCAACATTCAATTCTATGGCTGATAATATATACACTCTGAGATCACCTTCCTTCACTTTATTCTTTAGTTTTCTTGTACTGAATAATACATGTATGTTAGCAACATTCAATGTTATGGCTCTCACATCACCTTCACTCTATTCTTTAGTTATCTTGTATTGAATAATACATGTATGTTACTGAGGTAATTATCTTGTACTAAATAATACATGTGTTACTAAGGTAAGTATTTGGGGTTAACTATCATTATCACCATCAATAGACAAGGAAGCAACTTGCTACCCAACACTCAATACTATATTTGGTAATATATACATTGTCATATTACCTTCACCCTATTCTTTAGTTATCTTGTACTGAATAATGCATGTGTGTTAATGAGGTAATTATCTTGTAATGAACAATTTTTTTTTGTAAATTTTCATTGATTTAATTTGCATTAGATTGTTTCCATCCCTTAACCAAGGAACTAGTTGAAGCTCTTGCACATGGAAGTTGTTGAAATATTAATTGTTGAAAAAGATTAATTGTGGAAAGTTTAGTTGTTGGAAGATTGGTTGTCATTGATGTCAACCATTGAACAAAAGATTAACAAGTTACATGTCGAAGTAAAGTAGATGTAAACATAAGATAACGAGTTGCATGTCAGTTACAAGTCAAAGTAATTGTAAACAAAAGTTAACAAGTTGCATGTGAGTTGCATGTCAATTGCATGTCATCATGAGATCCTCATTAAAACACAAATAAGAGTCAATTAGAGAATTACTTCCATGTATCACTTCTGAGAATATAGGTTGGAGATATGATGCAGTGAGTCGAAGGAAGAGAATTCTAGTGAAGTAAGAAGATTGTAGGAGCCGAGAGTACGGAGAAGAGGTTTTAGACATGGATTCCTTGAGTATATCTGTGGGTTTTAGGGAAAAAAGTGTGTAAATCCATGGGCTATAGTGAATAAAAGTGTGGATACCCACGAGTAGAAAGATCATAAAGTCGCAAACTTGTGAGGAATATTTGTGGAAGATAAGGGATCTAAAACTCATCTCAGCTACAGGTTGAAGGTATGTCTTCCTATGTGTGTTAGGGTGAGTATTCTGAAGAAATCAAGAACATGTATTTTTTAGTGATTCATAAGCATTTGATTTTGAGAACTCTCTTGTGAATATTGGTATGAGGTATGTGTGGTTGTAGTCTCGATGAGATATTAATATCAGTAGAAGCAACAAAAATATCAGAGATATCAGCAATGACAGGTTATCAATGATAGAGGTAGTGGCATATTGGTCTACATTTATATTTCAGGGTGGTTGGAAGAGGCAAGGAAAGGGGGTTGTAGCCTCCTTTTGATTGGAGCCGATTAAATTAGGGAATTGGAACTTCCTTCATGTTGCATCCAGTAAATAGGAGGTTGGAGCCTCCTTCCAATTATATATGGAGAAATAGGAAGTTGGTGCTTCCAATGAATGTACTCTTTGATAAATAAGAAAAGCATTCTGTGGTTTTTTCCCGCATTGGATTTCCACGTAAAATTATGGTGTAGTGTGTTTATGTGATGTCTATGTATTGAATTATGATGTTTTGAGTGGTCATGATATTTATTGGAGGTTTTATATTGTGATTAAAATTACTAATTGTGTTCATACTGATTCAACCCCCCTCTCAGTATTCTAGCAATTGGTATCAAGGAAGGTCCTTCAGGAAGAAATCTAACCACTGGAAGGAGATAATGGAATATGCTAAGATTGGAGCACTAGTGTTTGACAATCAGAGCTATATGTTCTAGAATAAAAAGATGAAAACATTTTTTACATGAAAAAGGATTTGATGTTTAGAAATCAAAAGTACATGGATATACAACACCAACCACTCCCCCAACCGACATAGATTGAAAGAAACTCAGCGAAAACAACTCAAAGGCTAAAGGTATTATTATGAGCAATCTAGTTGATTCAGTATTTGTCAAGGTTATGCATTGTGACAGTTCAAAGAATATTTGGGATAAACTCCAAAATATTTATGGAGATGCCAAAGTTAAGGGAGCTAACATTCAAATTTGCAATGCTAAGTTTGAAAAGTTGAAGATGAAGGAAGATGAAGACATTGTAACCTACCTTATGCAAGTTGACAAAACAATTAACACTATTAAGGGATTGGGAGTATAATTTGATGACTCAGTGGTTGTTTAAAGGGTATTAAGGTCTCTTCCTATGACATTTGATCCTAAAGTATCGTCCCTAAAAGAAAGAGAATATCTCAGTACATTGAGCATGGACGAGCTATATGGAATATTTACATCATATGAAATGAGAACAAAACAGGAGAATCCAGTGGCAAAGGAAGAAGCTTTCAGGGCATCCAATAAGAAAAAGAAGAAGACCAACAAAAATTCAAAACCAAGTTGCAGTCTTAGTGATGATTCAGACGAAGATGAATAGATGGCTAACTTCGTAAGGAAATTAAAGAAAGGAACCGACACGCATAAAAATATGCTTCCATTGAAATGTTTTAATTGTGGTGGTATTGGTCATTTTTATTCTAAATGTCCTTATAAGAATAAAGATAGTGATGAAGAAGAATATTATAAAAGGGAAAAGAAATAACAAAAGGGAAACAAGAGAAGGAACAAAAATAAATTCTTCAAGAAAAGCTTATACTCAAAGGAGGAGAGTTCCTCATTAGATTTGGAGGGTAATGACAGTGACAATGATTTAGAAAGAGTACTCTTCATGGCAGTAGAATATCGTTCCAAAAAAGAAGGTGAATTCGATCTCAGAGCAGAGCTAATCAGTGAATTAGAAGAACTTAGGGAGGAAAGAAACAAAAACAAGTCACTCAAGGCAGAGTTAAAAATGAAAGAGGGATATCAAAATTCCAACTCTGAAGAACTAGAGAAGATGATCATGAGTCTAAAAATTCAAATATAATAAGACAAAAGAATTGAAGAAAAACTTAGAAGTCAGTTAGAAGAAAACGAGAAAATGAATGGAAGCTCGGAAGCAGAAATAGTCTCTTTAAGGAAATATCTTCATAAGAAGGATATGCATCAGAAGAGAACTAGAATATTTGATCAAATAATCAGTAGTAAAAGACCATCTGATGATTGATCCATACTAGGATATAATCAAGTACAAAATAAGAAAGGATTGAGCTCTAAGACAACAGAACATGAAGCAACAAAAAGAAACTATGCAAATGTTGTCAAAGATTTTGTCAAGAAGGAAGAATGCATGCCCCTAAAGAAGAAAATTCCATAACTAAAGAAGACTCAAGAAGACGAATGCATAAGGAGTGCATCACAAAGAATATCATCTGCTCCCAGGTATTAAAGATTATTTTATGTTCATTGTTTTAATTATGATAATTTTGGACATAAAGTTGTAAACTGTAGGGCCTATGCCAAGAATCGAAGCAACTATGCAGGGTACTTGAATAATAGTTATCCCAAAAAATATTATAAAGAATACAACATAAACCAAAATAGTTTTGGTTCATTGAGAAATGAAGTAGAATTCTACACATGAACCAATTTTGGTTACATAGCAAAGAATTGTATATTGACTATTCCATTGAGGGAATCAAAGAAGAACATTAATAATAAGATATTGAAATGACAAGAGATATGGAAAAGAAAGAATAATTAATGCTCGCTTTCTCTACAATCCCAACACAGGAAAATTGATTGGTATGTTGGCGGTGGTTGTTCAAAGCATATGATAGGTGACAGGAACATGTTTCTAACTCTGAAGAAAGAAATATATGGATCAACTTCATTTGGAAACAATCATTCAACTAAAATTATAGGTAGAAGCATAATTAAGCTTGTAAGTAAATATGTTATGGATGAAAATGTTCTAATGGTCGAAGATATGAAACACAATATGCTAAGTGTAAGTCAAATGTGCGATCAAGGACACACACTTCAATTCGAATCAAATAAATGTGAAATTAGGAAAGAAGGATAAGGAAGGTTAGTGGAAACATTGATAAGGACTCCGAACAATGATGCATCCTTGCTTCCCTCCTAGGGGTTTCATGACCTTCGAGTCAAGGATCATTCAAAACACTGAGTCAGATCGACTCTTCGGGCCCCCTGCTGGAGTCCAAATCAAGTTACACAGGCCCCTTTTTCTCCTAAGGCACAGGTTCTATGAAAACCCACGGGATCCCACTAAGCCCCTATTCCCTTTAAAACAATTGAGTAACGGGCACTAGATCCCTATGCTAGGCCTCTTCTTTCATGTGACCTCGAGCGATGACCAGACACCTACTCAAAGGGTGATTCAAAGCTTTGGGCTCCAGGTTTTTTCACTTCTCCTGTCGTCCATTATTCTAGAGTGACTTTCCAACAGAGTAAACTTTTGTCCTCCACGTGTCCCCTCATAGATCAACGGTCCACGACAACTCTGGGCTCAGACACTTCAGCGAATTTCAGAACGCTACTCCAAAACAACCTCTAGAGTGCCCAATATTTGAAGTTCACAATCTGCTCACACTCATACAATTATGATGGATGGCCTAGATGGACTTCGACACTTCGCCCTTTGGGATTTCTGGCTCTTCCCAGTTCCACTTTCCTCCAAAGTGCAGGATCTGGTGACACCTTTCCCCACAGGATCAATGACCCATATATGCTTTGACTCCTGAGGACTTTGAGAGTCCTTCACTCAACTCTCCAGTCACTTCTTCGGAATGCAGGATCTACTGCCACGTGTCTTCGACTGATGGATGGCTAAGATATTCTCTGCTTCTTCGGGCTTAGGGGATTTTCAAAGATCGACACTTCAAATCCTCCAGAGTGACTCTCCTCCAGAGTTAACTATGTGCTGTCATGTACCTCTTGACGATCGATGATGAGGATCTACTCCACTCTTCGGAGCTTCGAGAGTTTTGTGCACTCCTCAACTAAAAACTCTCGTAGTGAATTTTCTCCGAACTTCTAGATATTTTTCCACCTGTCCCTCTCGACGATTGATGGTCCCAATATACTTTGGGACTTCGAGACTTATGCAAGTCCTTACACCTTTGAACTTACAAAGGGTTTAAGTTCCATTCACCTTAGTTGTATTTGATGGTGTCGATCCTTCGCACTCAGATCCAGTGGTTGATATCTATCTTTCTCCTTCATTCTCTCCTTTGGGGGTCTAGACGTAGAATCTTACGATCCATCTCTCTTTCTTTGCAGCCGATCTGACGACTGTTTTTGCTCCTCCTCCTGATATTTTTCTTCCTTTTGAATTGGAATAATTTGTAAGTATCCAAAGTATGCGGCCTTCGAACCTTCTACTGTGAGCCTGACTACCTTGGGTCTTGTCAGTGCTTTTCCTCCTGAGCTTATGTCAATGAAATTTGACCTCATCTCTGGCACACACTTGTGCTCTACCTGCAAACTTGCACTAGCTTTCCCGAGCCTTGCAATTGCTAGAATTTCCAAGGGACTCGACCCTTCTTCTTCCTTTCAAAGGATTTATTGTGCCCTCCTGACACTTAATGCTCGCCCTCCTGATATTTTCAAACTTGAAGCAATTTCATCTCCAACGCACACCTTGCACTGACTTTCCTGAGCTTGTCTATGGCTCGGACCTTGAAGGGTCTCGACCTTCTTCTCCTCTCTACTCAGAATTTGTGTGCAAAGTCACTATCCCTCTTGATCTTTGAATTGAATCAAATCTTTAAGGGTCTCGACCCTTGTTTTCTCTTTCAAAGGAAGTCTCATGCCATCCTAGAACCTTCTTTGTTCTTTTCCTACAGAGCCTCTACCAACACTTTAGCAGGGTGTTGGCCTTGTGCATTCCTTGCACAACTTCACTTCTTGAATTTTGAATTATGAGAATTCACTTGCGCACTCCTTGCCTTGTTCAATTCACACCTTGTCGAGCCTCACCCTCAGAGTGTTCAATAAATCTGGTTTTTCTCAACTTCTCAGACCTCATAGGTCTCTATCCCTTTATTCCTTGAAGGGATATATGTTCCTTCTTGGAAACTTCTGCTCAAAGAACTCCTTGATGAGTCTTCCAGAGTATTCAACAACTCTGTGAGTGTCCTCCTCTGACACTTCTCTTCTAAGAACTCGAAACAGAGTTTGCCTGTGCACACTTGCACCTGCACAATGCCCTCTTGGAAGATATCTATAGAGTATTCAACAACTTTGTCTCTATGTTCCTCCTCTGCACAATATCTCCTCCAAGGTGTTCAGTAACCTTGAGGATCCTCTTGAGTCTGTAAATGTTATGGTGTGCTCTCCTAGCACATTCTCTCCTAAAATCAAAATAGAATTCAGGTACACACTCCTTGCATTGGCTCACAGAGTTTCCAGGACTCTGTCATGCACTCCTTGCACAACCTAAAGAACCCAAAACAATTTAACACACTCCCAAACAGATAGATAAATTCTACCTTTACCCTGCATATGGAAAACCTATCATAAATCTACAACATACATGAACGTATAAACACAAACATAACATTAATAAAGCACACATCTACCACATAGGAATTCATGAACAGTGAAATATGTTCTTTTATATTAATAATAGAATGTTAATTACAATGTGTGCAGGATGGAATACAACTTGAGTCTCATATCTCTCCTCTCTAATTAGTAGAAAGAAAGTAGTAAAAGAAATTCTTGAAATTTCAAAGCTATTGAATACTCTATGTAAGAATTGTCTACAAGGAAAACAAACCAGGACCAAGTTAAAATCAAAGGAGCACTCAACGAAAAAACCATTGGAGATTGTACATATCGATCTATGTGGACCAACGAGAAAAAATGGATTAAATAGTGAACAATAATTCATGCTATTGATCGATGAATGCACATGAATGACTATAGTTTTCTTTCTCAAGAAGAAGTCAGAGGAATTTGAGCACTTCAATATATATAAAGAAATGGTTGAAACAGAGACAGACTTGGAAATCAAATGTTTGAGATCAAACAATCGTGGAGAGTTTACATCAAATGAATTCATGGATTTTTGTGGCGAAGATGGGATAAAAAGGAAATTCTCAGCATCCAGGACACCTCATCAAAATGAAGTTGTTGAAATAAATAACATGATAGTATAAGAAATGGCTAGAACCATGTTGAAATATTCCATGTTGGGTGACATATTTTGGGCATAAGCAGTACATGCAATAGTTCATATCCTGAGTAGAGGAATAGCAGAAGAAATAGTGATAAGACTCCCTACAAGCTATGGAAATGAATACCGACAAATGTGAATCATTTTAGAGTATTTTGAGGCAAGTGCTATATCAAAAGAGAAGACGGAAGGATTGGAAAATTTGACTCTCCAATTGACAAAGGGATATTTTTCAGGTACTCAAGCAAAATCAAGGAATACAAGTGTTTCAATATGAGACTCAATACAATAATTGAAAGAATCAATGTACATGTTGATGAGACCAGTCTACAAAATTCCAAAGAATAAATTAAATACTCAATAGAGCATCAAGGTGAATAGGATTTGAAAGAAGAAGTAGAACAAGCAGAATCAAAAGAAGAAGAAGAGAAGCTAGAAGCTGAGAAAGAGAAAGATGACCAACAAAATATTAAGATATCTCCCAAAAGTCCTATTCAACGAGTGCAGAAAATCATCCACTAGAATAGATCGTTGGGGATAGATATGTAGGAGTTGAAACTTGAAGAAAATTGCACTCACCAGAACAAAGACATCTAGCACTCTTTTTCATAGTTGAACCCAACATATTTGAAGAATATAGCACTGATGAACACTGGATCAAAGACATGGAAGAAGAATTGGATCAAATAGAGAAGAATGACACATGGGAACTTGTTCCAATGCCTAAGAATAAGAACGTGATTGGCACAAAATGGGTATTGAGAAACACGTTGAACGAGGATGGACATGTAACCAAGAATAAAGGAAGGTTAGTATGCAAGGGATATGATCAAGTTGAAGGAATATATTTTGAAGAAACTTTTTCCCTAGTTTCCAAAATGGAAGCAGTCAGATTAATCTTGGCTTATGCATGTTCGAAGAAAATCAAATTATATCATATGGATGCAAAATCAGCCTTCCTAAATGGAGAAATAGAAGAAGAAATCTACATCGAACATCCAAAAGGAAATATACTGTCAGAAAAGGAAGATTATGTTTGCAGATTGAAGAAGGCACTATATGGACTCAAACAAGCCCCCAGAGCATGGTATTCAAGATTAGACAGGTATCTACAACAACAAGGGTTCAAGAAAGGCAACAATGACAAAAATATCTACATAAAGGTAAATCAAAATAATTTATTGATAATTGAAGGTAAAATTATCCTTCCTAAACAAATAACTAGAAGAAGAAGTCTACATCGAACAACCAAAAGGACTTATACTATCATAAAAGAAAGATTATGTTTGTATATTGAAGAAGGAACTAGATGGACTCAAACAAACCCCAAGAGAATGGTATTTAATATTATATAGGTATCTACAACAACAACAAATCAAGAAAGGCAATGCAAACAACAATATCTACATAAAGGTAAATAAAAATAATTTATTGATAATTGAAGTTTATGTTGTTGACATTATTTTTGGAAGTAATGATGATATGATGAGTGAGAAATTTGCTAAAGACATGAAGAATGAATTCGAAATCTCATTACTTGGTGAGTTTTATTTATTTTTGGGACTCCACATATGTCGGTAAGATGCAGGTACTTTCATCTCCTAGACCAAATATATCAAAGAAATGTTAAAGAAGTTTGGAATGGTAGATTGCACGCTCATAAGTACTCCCATGCAGTCTAGTTGCAAATTGAGAAAAGATGATATATCCAAGGATGCACATTAGAGACTCTATAGATAGATGATTGGAAGTTTACTCTATGTGACGACATCAAGACCAGATGTGATGCAAGTAGTTGGACATATGGAAACATTTCAAGCATCATTAGAGGAAACACATGTTATGACAGTAAAGAGAATATTTAGATATATCAAAGGAGCATAAGACTATGGGTTATGGTATTCAAAGGGGAATGATGTATCTCTAGTTTCATACATAGACATGGATTGGGAAGGAAATGTTGATGAAATAATAAGTACAAGTGGAGGAGCCTTCTACTTGGATGATTGTATGGTATCCTAGTTGAGAAAGAAACGATATTTCATATCGTTTTCCACAACAGAAGAAAAGCATATTGCAACAACAACATGTTGTACACAAGTTCTTTATATGAAGGAAACTTTGCAATATATACAAGTAGAGTATGGAGAGCCTATTCTGATATTCTGTTATAACAACAGTGTTATAAGTATCTCTAAGAATCCAATGATGCATTCCAAGAAGAAACACATTCTGATCAAATTTCACTTTCTACAGGAACATGTTACAGGGAAGAACATCAAGGTAGAGTATGTTGGGACAAAAGAACAAATTACATATATCTTCACCAAACCTCTTCTGAGGGAGACATTTGAGTATCTTCGACAAAAACTTGGATTAGTTTCAGCCCCATAGTGATCTACATGGAAATTGGCACAATAAGACAAGGGCAAAGAAGTAGTAATCATGAAAGAGTTGAATACTTTTTTGAAAGATTTTTATCAGAGATTTACATGATGAAGCGCCATGAATAGAAACATCAGTAGAGATCATAGGCTTACAAAGAGGGGGAGCAACCCCAAGGAGAAGTCGTCCTTTTCCATTGATATCAAAGGGGGAGAGAAAAATAGAGACATGGAAAGGAAGAGAAGAGGCATGAAGATAGGGGGAGCCAACATGAGCATGAGAATTTGTGTGTCTAATTGTTTCCATCAATGGAAAAGGGGGATATTGTTGAAAGAATAATTGTCGAAAAAGATTAATTGTCAAAACTTTAGTTGTTGGAAGATTGGTTGTCACTGATTTCAACCCTTGAACATAAAGTTAACAAGTTGCATGTCGAAGTAAAGTAGTTGTAAACATAAGATAACAAGTTGCATGTCAGTTTCATGTCAAAGTAATTGTACACAGAAGTTAACAAGTTGCATCTGAGTTGCATGTGTGTTGCATGTCATCATGAGTTGCATGTCAATTACATGTCATCATGAGATCCTCATTAAAACACAGAGAAGAGTAAATTGGATAATTACTTCTGTGTATCACTTAGGAGAATACATGTTGGATATCTGAGACAATGAGTCAAAAGAAGAGAAGTCCAGTGAAGTAAGAAGTTTGCAGGAGCCGAGAGTACAGAGAAGAGGTTTCAGATAGGGATTCCTTGAGTATATATGCGAGTTTAAAAAAGAAAAGCATGGGAATACATGGGCTGAAATGAGGAAAAGCGTAGATACCCACAAGTATACAGTGCATAAAGTTGCGAACTTATGAGGAAAAGCGTAGATACCCATGAGTATATAGTGCATAAAGTTGCAAACTTATGAGGAAAAATTGTGGAAGATCAGGGATATAAAACTCAAGTCAGCTATAGGTTGAAGGTATGCCCTATTGTGTGTGTTAGGGTGAGTATTATGAAGAAATCAAGAACATATATGTCTTAGTGATTCATAATCATTTGATTTGGAGAACTCTCTTGTGAATCCTGGTTTGAGGTATGTGTGGTAAAAGTCTTGATGAGTTATTGATATCAGTAGCAACAACATAAATATCAAAGAAAACAACAGTGATAGGTTATCGGTGACAAAGGTAGTGATATATTGGTCTACATTTATATTTCACGGCGGGTGGACAAGACAAGGAAAGGGGGTTGTAGACTCTTTCGAGTTGGAGACAGTCAAATTAGGGTTTTGAAGATTCTGCCAGGTTGCAGCTTGTAAATAGGGGGTTGTAGCTTCCTTCTACTTGTATCTCAAGAAATAGGAAGTTGATGCTTCCAATGAATGTACTCTGGATAAATAAGAAAAACATTCCATGGTTTTTTATCGTATTGGGTTTCCGCATAAAATTATGGTGTATTGTGTTTATGTGATGTGTATGCATTGAATTATGATGTTTTGAGTGGTCAAGATATTTATTGGAGGTTAGGTTTTATATTGTGATTAAAAGTATTAATTATGATCATATTGATTCACCCCCCCTCTCAGTATTCCAACAACATCTATGCGGCCCGTAAAGAGCTTCAACCCCATTCCTTTGGGATGAGTATCATAGGTGATTTCAATTATTCATTATTGAATTTTTTCAAGTACCACGCCACCTAGGATAAAGAAAAAAGGGAGTATAACCCTGTGATTGGTTGATGGTTGGGTTTCCTTTCCATCACACCTATTGTGGTTAACATCAAGTTTAGTATGAAGGGTGAACTAGTACTTATTGTATTGTTTATTTGCATTTTTTTTATTGACTTATAGGTTGCTTCCCATAAAAGGGCCCATTCAA
>SNQJ01S0143364.1:23703-36071 GCA_010110895.2 Picea sitchensis
CATCACTCTACTATCATCTTGTTGACCAAGAGACACACTTGTGAAAGAAAGACGTGGTTTCTCCATGTGGATGGCTTGGTCTTTTCATTATGCATTTTCAATTTCTATAACACTAAGATTCAAAGCCAAGGAATCTTCTTCAAGGGCCCTTTATAATTTGTCAACCCGGTATTGATAAAGTGAGCTCTTTTTCTTCGATTTGGTATTGTTGTTAAATCTCACAGTTAAGACTTTACATAGCTTAGATTGGGTCAAAATACTAATCTTCTTGGGTAAGCTCAACTAAGACTCCCTTTGGGGGTTCCTCATTTTCTTCCCTTACGTAGGTATCCTTCTTCAACCTAAGTGGCTTTAACATCCTGAAAGTGATAGTCACAAAAAAGGGCTAACCCCTCCTTCTCTTAACTGCACGGGGCACTCTTTGTCCCAAGAAAGTGGTGTATGAAATATCACTATTTTTATACTAGGAGGAATAGTTGTGGGATAATTGGTGTGATCTTGATTGGGAGGACCTTCAAACTGTGTGGTAAGCATCGCATGTGATTAATCAACTTAAAAAATAGAATTAATACATGCTTGAAGTGTTAAAACTTTCGGAAGTCCACCCAAAACCATGGTAAAGTTTAGTTTTTAAGAAGTTACGTATTTTCCTATAGTTGTAGTATCCTATTGAAGGGAGTTTTTTGCATTTTTGGACCTCATTTTTCAACTTTGGAAAGACCTGAGACCATTTTCCAGGAAATTCTGAGAAAATCCAAGATTATTTTCATGCATTACAAATCCCAAATAGATTGTTGTTCATAAATTACAACAACCTTAAATGACATGGTTGTAGCTTTCCAAAGACATTTCAACTCTTGGTTTTTAGTAAATTCTCTAGGAAATTGTTTTGAACCCCGACTTACCCCGAGAACTAGTTTCAAACATTTTCCCAAGGTCATATGGGAGTGATCAACTTGTTGTTCTCTTTTAGAAGTTTGCTTGTATAAGAAAAACAAGCTCATTTCCACCCCCCTATCCACCAAAATTTACCCTCAGTCCTTTTCGTCCACCGAGGAAGCCGGGGGAGGACAATACCTAGGTTGGGTGGTCCTGATAGGGATTTTATGCAAGTCCCTCACCTCTCATTCTTCCCATTTTCACCTCCTTAGACAAAGGACCATAAGAGGTATGGATAATATTTGCCTTGAAACAAGCTATCAAATAGGTTGTAACTAGATTCACCATTAGATAGGTGTGATTCATCCTAATGGACGTATTTTTCTTATAACAACACTCTATGTCAGACCCTTATTTAAATTAGATGTGTTATGTTATATGTCTCACCTTATGATGTAGGAGCATCTCTCCACATTAGCCAGCCAGCCAACCAACCACGTCAGCGCATGCATTCAAGGCTGAAGAGAGGCGCAACCCTCATCTTCAATTTTGAATTTGAATGTAATTTATGTTGTAGGTTGTTGAGCCATGGAGCCATGCCTTTGTGCAGGCATTAGAGTACGTAGGCATTTAATGTTTGTAAGGCTGAGATCTAGATCCAGATTTGCGGACTAGACAGCCCATTCAATGTAATTGAATAGGGTAGGTAGGTAGGAGGGAAGCGCTCTACGAGCCTCCTCATGTAAAAATATCTCATGATGGTAATTGTATCATATGGTAGGGGGTCTGCGAGTAGAAAGCAGAAGAGAAGGAGTTGAGACCTTGTTACAGGTCGTGCTCAAGAACACTTTGTAAAAACAGGCATTTGCCATTTTAATACGAACAACAATTTTTCCTGCATATTTCTGTGTTAAATGAATGTCTATGAGTGTTCTTTATGTGTTGTGAATGTATGTTAAGTTTATGAATTTGCAAGAGTTGTTTTGGCTTCAAGCTTGAGAGGTCCTTGAGGCTTCACACCAGGAGGGTGTGACAGAACACTGAGGGTTCTGATAGCCATGCACAGAGCGTGCATTTCTGAACTCTGCGGAGTCAGACAGAGGCATGCTAGGTGGGCACAGAAGTTGAAATCAACAACTCGGAAGAAAGACCTGAGAGATTGTTGAATACCTTAGGAGGAAAGGCTGTGGAGAAGAACACAGTTGTAGATAGAAACTCTGAGGAGTTCTGTGAAGCTCTGCCAGGTGGGCATTGAGAAGGTGCAAAGAGTGCACAGAAGAACTCTGTTGTGAGTTCAGACAGGAGAACCAGAATCACTAAAGATTCTGAGAGTTCTGACAGGAGGGCATTGAGCAGGTGCATTGGGTGCACAAAAGAGGACCAAACTGTTAGGTGTTCTGTGTGAAAGATACTCTGCCAGGTGGGCATTGAGTAAGTGTGCATATAGGCATAGGAGAAAAGAACTCTTTGAGTTCTGAATTTGAAGAAGAGTCCAAGGAAAGGGATCTTCATAGGGTTGTTGAACACCCTGCAGACTCAGCAAGAGGTTGCTTGAGCAGAAGAATAGCCAGAAGGGCATCACATTCTCCAGAAGGAGGAGAAAGGAGAAGGAACTGTTTCCTTAGAAGTCTGGGCGAGAAGAGAAGCTCAGGACGAATACCACTTTGTGTGCATGAAGACTCTGCAAAGGCGAAGAAGTCAAAGAATCCCTTGAGGATTCAAAGGATAAGCTCAGGAAGAGTAGTTCTTTCAGTGCACGAAGCCATAGCTGCAAGGAGTGCAAGGGCCACAAAACTCTTTGACGAGTTCAGAGTACCCAAAGCTTAGGAGGGACAACGGTTTTATACGCACAGGTGAGGACTCAAATTGTGGAGCTCGCAGAGGAAAGGAAAAGGTCGAGGCCTTTAGTCTTGGAGAAATCTTCCAAGCATTAGAAGAAAGTGCCAAAACTCGGGAGGAGTAACAGCTACCGTCGGATCTGCCAAAAGGATATGGACTGTTGAGGTTTTTACGTCTAGGGAACAACAGGA
The DNA here is from genome assembly GCA_010110895.2 of Picea sitchensis. Taxonomy (NCBI): domain Eukaryota; kingdom Viridiplantae; phylum Streptophyta; class Pinopsida; order Pinales; family Pinaceae; genus Picea; species Picea sitchensis. The sequence goes on from SNQJ01S0143364.1 coordinate 26,613, forward strand.
GGGGCACACAAGGAGGATGGATCTGGACCATCGGATCTTGATCCAAATACCCGTCAGTCGTTGGGTCTGACAGGAGCTACGAGGGGTTTAAAGCCTTCATGAAATGGGAGAAGAAAGTCCCGAAAGTGTTGACTTATCGGGATATCGAAAGTCCCGAGGAAAGTGGATCAGGAATCTCCACGGCGAAAAACCTCGAAAACAGATCTGAGCCATCCATTTGTTGGGACACGTGGCAGAGATCGGGTGCCATCGACATTTCAGAATTTAGAAGATCGGGAATCCTGAGGACAAGACGTTCAGAGCATTTGAAAGCCCGAAATCGTGAAACCTCGAAAGGGACTGCGGTGATATAGGGAAAGGTCATGTGGGCCAGGAGATAGCCATGGGGGATAAATGTTGTTGAAGGAATTTCGGCATTTCGGGATATCAGAGATTGAAATATCGGGAAGGCAGAGGTTCTTGACATTGGGAATAAGGAAACCCCAAAGCCCAAAATTTCTATCGGGGATAGATCAGGCATGTGCAGAAGTCGTGACAGGGGTAAAGGAAGGACATGTGGATCGGATTTTAACAGAGATTCCAACAGGGAGTCAGAAGAGCTGCTCCGGGTCACTTGGTGATTGAACGATCCTGTGAGCGGACGTAGAGTGTGCGACTGTGCGTCTGCATTAAGTGGTATCAGAGCAAGAACTCTCTTTGTATATTTCAAGTAGAGGGAAGAGGCAAAAGGTAGAAGAAGATAGAGTACTAAAGACTCTGTGATAATTGGTTGTAGGTAGGTGGAAATCAAGAAGACAGTCAAGAGGACTATAGGATGAAGCTGAGACACTCAGGGTGTGGAGTGAGTAGTAGATTTTCCAGGAGGGCAGACAGAGACAACAACATTGTTACTTAAGGCCGTAGATATGTTGGAAGGAAAAACCCAGAGCTGATGAGCACAGTCGAAAGGGGGAAAGAACTTGCCGACATCAGGGAAAGAATGGAGGAGCTTGAACTGCAAATGAAACAGAAAGCCAAGCCAAGATGGGTATATGAATGGCCCATGAGGAAGCCGAAGGTAAAATGGCCAATCAAGGAGTTGATGGCTAGAAGACAACATAGGATGTTAAGAGGATAGTTGAGGCATGCTGAAAACCTTGACGAACCTGAGGAGATGGTTCAGATATTTGAACTAGAGACTGGGAAAATTCTTGGTGAAGAGAATGAAATGGGATTAGCTGAAGATCTCAAGAACTGCTAGGAGGGCAGAGAGGAAATTCGAAATTGCCAAGTGGGAAAGGAGTTGAGATCAGCTGAAGATCTCACAGACTGTCAGGAGGATAGATAAGGAATTTCACATTGCCAGCTGGGCAATGAAATGAGGTCGCTGCGGGATCTCATAGACTGCCAGGAGGGTAGCGAAAGGTTTCCAGATTTCCAGGTGGACAAGGGAACAGAGACGGGATCAGTTGATTGCATAGACTACCAGGAGGGCAGCAAAGACATCCCATATTGCCAGGTGGGCAGGGATGAGCAGATGAGACTATCTGACGGTCTCATAAATTCAGAGATGGATTTGGATCAACAGGTGCAACTAACAGAAGAGGAGGATCTGAGGAATCTTTTGATGATTGGAGGAATTGGAATATTCCTACTACTTAGCCCAGAGGAGGCAGAAATCTGTGTTGCAGATGCAACAACAACAGAAGGACATCCAACTGAGACTATCAAAGAAGAATTGAAGAAGATATATGAAGCTGCCCAAGAAGAAAAAGAGAATGAGAATTCTGAGGAATGACTCAATTCTTTCAGCCAGGAAGCTGAAAAGAAGGAAGCTACAACACTGAAGCTGACAATAGAAGATAAAGTTCTCACTCCATGGGAGATGGAGTTGGAGATGTTGCAGGATTGGCTGAACAATCCAGAGCTAGCAGGAGAATTGGCATAAGTTGAGATGTCAGAGAAGGTGACTGAACAACAGGTCAGTCAAGAAGAGACTACAGAGATGGGCTTTGTAGTAGGGTGGCAAGTTAAGGCCACAGAAGAAGATGAAGAGGATGGCATGGGAGATCATGATGATCTACCCAATTGCATAAAAATTTTGCATCCGGGGAGACTGCAAAAACAGAACCAACCACTGGAGAAGTTGGATGCAGCAATCGAGGAAATTAGAAGGCTGATGGTAGAGTCAGCAAAGACTGCCAGCAAGGAAAAGCTACGCAGAAAAGAAGCAGAAGTAGTAGCAGCAACAATGAAAAAGCAGCAACAGCAGCAGGGAGATGGAGTGGATGAACAACTCCAAAGGATGATTTGGGATCCAAGAGGATTTCCATAGCTGATATGGGAAGCTCATGAGTAGGAGATCATGGATTTTTTAGCTGAGCAGTATGATGCAGGAGCATCTCTCCATGTCATCCAGCTAGCCATCCAACCACGTCAGCGCATGCATTCAAGGTTGAAGAGAGGCGCAACCCTCATCTTCAATTTTGAATTTGAATGTAATTTATGTTTTAGGCTGTTGAGCCATGGAGCCGTTTCTTTGTGTAGGCATTAGAGTAGGTAGGCCTTTAATGTTTGTAAGGCTGAGATCTAGATCCAGATTTGTGGACTAGACAGCCCATTCAATGTAATTGAATAGGGTAGGTAGGTTGGAGGGAAGCACTCTAAGAGCCTACTCATGTAAAAATATCTCATGATGGTAATTGTATCGTATGGTACGGGGTCTAAGAGTAGAAATCAGAAGAGAAGGAGCCGAGACCTTGTTACAGGCCGTGCTCAGGAACACTTTGTAAAAACAGGCATTTGCCATTTTAATATGAACAATAGTTTTTCCTGCATATTTTTGTGTTAAATGAATGCTTGTGAGTGTTATTTATGTGCTATGAATGTATGTTAAGTTTATGCATTTGCAGGAGTTGTTTTGGCTTCAAGCTTGAGAGGTCCTTGAGGCTTCACACCAGGAGGGTGTGACAGAACACTGCGGATTCTGATAGCCATGCATAGAGGGTGCATTTCTGAACTTTGTGGAGTGAGACAGAGGCGTGCTAGGTGGGAACATAAGTTGAAATCAACAACTTGGAAGAAAGACCTGTGAGGTTGTTGAATACCTTAGGAGGCAAGGTTGTGGAGAAGAACACAGTTGCAGATAGAAACTTTGAGGAGTTTTGTGAATCTTTGCCAGGTGGGCATTGAGCAGGTGCAAAGAGTGCACAAAATAACTCTACTATGAGTTCAGACAGGAGAACTAGAATCACTAAGGATTCTGAGAGCTCTACCATGAGGGCATTGAGCAGGTGCATTGGGTGCATAGAAGAGGACCAAACTATTAGGTGTTCTATGCGGAAGATACTCTGCTAGGTGGGCATTGAGTAAGTGTGCATATAGGCACAGGAGAAAAGAACTCTTTGAGTTCTGAATTTGAAGAAGAGTCCAAGGAAAGGGATCTTCACAGGGTTGTTGAACACCCTACAGACTCAGCAAGAGGTTTCTTGAGTAGAATAATATCCAGAAGGGCATCGCATTCTCCAGAAGGAGGAGAAAGGAGAAGGAATTGTTTCCTTAGAAGTCTGGGTGAGAAGAGAAGCTCAGGACGGATAGCACTTTCTGTGCGTGAAGACTCTGCAGAGGCACAGAAGTCAAAGAATGCCTTGAGGATTCGAAGGATAAGCTCGGGAGGAGTAGTGCTTTCAGTGCACGAAGCCGTAGATGCAAGGAGTGTAGAGGCCACAAAACACTTTGACGAGTTCAGAGTACCCAAAGCTCAGGAGGGACAATGGTTTTATATGCACAGGCGAGGACTCAAATTGTGGAGCTCACAGAGGAAAGGAAAAGGTCGAGGCCTATAGTCTTGGAGAAATCTTCCAAGCATCGGAAGAAAGCACCAAAGCTCGGGAGGAGCAATAGCTGCCATCGGATCTGCCGAAAGGATATTGACCGTTGAGGTTTTTACGTCCAGGGAGAAGCAGGAGGGGCATACAAGGAGGATGGATATGGACCGTCGGATCTTGATCCAAATACCCATCAGCCGTTGGATCTGATAGGAGCTGCGAGGGGTTTAAAGCCTTCATGAACCGGGAGAAGAAAGTCCCGAAAGTGTTGGCTTATCGGGATATTGGAAGTCCTGAGGACAGGGGATCGTGAATCTCCACGATGAAAATACCCAAAAATAGATCTGAGCCGTCCATTGGTTGGGACACGTGGCAGAGATCGGGTGCCATCGACATTTCAGAATTCAGAGGATCGGGAATCCTGAGGACAAGACGTTCATAGCATTTGAAAGATTGAAATCATGAAACCCAGAAAGGGACTGCGGTCATATAGGGGAAGGTCATGTGGACCAGGAGATAGCCATGGGGGCTAAACGCTATTGAAGTCATTTTGGCATTTCGGGATATCGGAGATTGGAAGATCAAGAAGGCAGAGGTTCTTGACATCGGGAATCAGGAAACCCCAAAGCCCGAAATTTCTATCGGGGAGAGATTAGGCACATGCAGAAGTCATGACAGGGGTAAAGGAAGGACTTGTGGATCATATTTTAGCAGAGATTCTAGCAGGGAGTCAAAAGAGCCGCTTGGGCTCACTTGGTGATTGAATGATCCTGTGAGTGGACATAGAGTGTGCGACTGTGCGTCTACATCACCTTATCTCCATTCTTGATAGTTTTAGACACTTCAAAGAAGCTCGATCTAAATCATGAATTCTCATATCCAAGAGCCTCTATAAATTTTAGCAAAGTCAAATCCCAAGCACATTTTGATCAATGCATCATATCCTGTAGTAAAAATGAGATTTTCAAATGCTAGAATACAAACATATGGTATGGTTTAGTATGGCCATGGAAGCCATCTATTTTGAACCAACCTAGAAAATCCTTTCTACGAGCTTGTCTCTATAATTTTTGGATGGAAAGGAAGATATTTTAGAAGGCTCTTCAAGAAGCCCCCATCTCTCACAAAATCCCTGTGTCGCACCCATTTTAACTTTCTATGCAAAACACCTAGTGTCACACCTATCATAGCTTTTTGTGTGATATGTTTTTCCTGTATAACATCCTTTTAAACTTTTAGTGTGAAATTATTTGGAGTGTATCACACCAAAAAATATTTTGAGTGGACACACCCTATGTTGTAGCCTTGTAAAATTTATGTGTGTTGTTTTGCTCCTCTAAAAACTTTGTCTCTGCCATATCACATCTCTTAAAAAACTGGATGATGTACTATATGTGTTGCAACATTTTAAAATTTGGTAGTGATAAATCCATTTAACACTTTGTCTTATGTTCCTTCATGGAAATTTACGTTGTGTGTACCTCTTTAAAACCTTGGAATGATGCAAAAACCAAAAATAACTTTCCTCATGTGTATCGCATGGAAACGAATTTGGGTGTGACATGTCACGATGGTGGAATATTTGAGGAAGTGATATGTATCACATGAAAATACAATTTTCCATGGTGTGATATATTGTGACAAAAGAAATTTTGGATTGATGTGACATGTCATGACAAAATATCTTTAAGCACAATATAGCGTGTCACAATAGAAATAAATTTGAGTGTGATATCATGCATCACAACAAAAGTAAATTTCAATGCGATATGACATGTGATGAATTAAATAACTTTGAGTTTGATATGATGCATCATGAGAGAATTAAATTTCAATGTGATACATTATTTCATGACAAAGGGCATTTTTGAGTGCAATAAAACATGAGCAATTAAATTTCTGGAAGATGCAAAAATATCAGTTTTGCAAAAGTTTTGGAAGAATTCCTAAGGGGATTTTTTTTTTCTTAGAGGTTGAAGAAAAAATCAAAGAAAACCTTTGAGGAGACCAATGAAATCAGAGGGAAGAGAACCTGCATAAGGTTTATGAGAAAAAAATTCAAAATAAAGGAAGAGAATGTACAATAAAGTTCATGAAGGGACAAAAATGCAAAACAAGAGGGGACATGTTGTAAACTTGGTTGTCATTGATGTAAACTCTAGAAGAAGTTTATAATCCCCTAGAAGTTATGGGTGTATTTGAATAAGTATCCAAAGTGGTCCCCTTATGGCATATGTTGTATCCTTTTCGCCACTTGGATGAGTAAAAGAGGGACACCTACAAGTCCAGTTGGGTCAACTGAAGAGGACAAAAGTTAGTGTATGAGTCAAATGACTCAATCAAATGAAACAAACAAAAAATTAAGATAATAACAGCTAAAGAAAAAAAACTAAAATGCATAAGGAAATTAGAACCAAAATTAATCAAACAATTGACCAATATTCACGCCACCAATGGAGAGTTTGTATTAGTGGAAAAACACCAAAGAAAAAGGGGGACTTATGGATCCCCTCTTCTTCCAAGGGAGGGATCTTGAGTCCCCTATGTGAGAAATCTTCTTACAAATAGAAAACTAGAAGGGAAATGGTGAAGAAATCCAAGCTTATTACCTCAAGAGCTGACGTGAATAGCTTAATGAGATGATGTTAGTATTCTCCAAGAAGGAAAGAGGTTCCTTTTGGGAGAATAGAGGAAACATAACAATACAATGAAATTCTTGAATTCATAGTGCACCCATGGCCTCTTTTTATAGAAAATCTTTGAGGCATAATCCAACCAGTCTTTATTGTGAATAAGGGGCCCTTTAGGGAACCCTTAGGTCTTTTACCAACCCCCCACTTGGATTCAGCTCGGATTTGAGGGTCAAATCGACTTGGGATCTGAACCAGAAGTGGGTGAGGGGATGAAAATAACCATAAATGCGTTGTTCTTAGGTGTGCATGGATTTTTGCGTACACAGTCGCGTGTCGGGCACATGTGTGCTTTCCTGACGTTTCTGACCTGCACATGTGCGTGTGTTTCCTGTAGTTTTTCTGCACATGTTAATTTTTTAACCAATTGTATAGTTTATGCCCTTTGGAAATGAATTTTTGGGGCTATGAATGAACTAATAGGTGTTTGGATATGCTGGATTCTTGTAACCATTTGTGGATGAAATTTCAGTGATAATAGATGCCCCCTAATGTGTGAGGTTAGGAGAATACATATAGCCGAAATACATCAATGTTTATTCTACTGAGAGTACCATTGTAAGAAAGAGTGTTGATAGGAACTGCAAGAGCGATCCNTGGAGAGAGAGGGGAAACTGTGGGACCCAAACCTTTCTCTAGGTGTGGGAAAATAAAAATTGTATACAAATGAGGTGGGCATGCCCCATGCTCGTGTCATGTACCTCAAATGTGTAAGACAGTAACTGAAGCTATATGCTAATGTAGATAACTGCAAATCCCTCCAGGGTGGTTTGATAATGGAAGATGAAAATTCTGATAGTGAACATAATCTGAAAAGAGGTGATGACACTTATAAGGAGTGTCGATGACTTGCATGCATTGATGACCCAACAAATTTCATAGGTCTTCAACTAGTATAACACAACTTCAATAGTCACAAAGTAAGACCCACCATAACATGAGATTGTGTTGAAGAAGAATGTCATGGGCATCAATGACAACAGAGAGAAATGATGGTTCTCTCTATGTCATCCGAGACTCCTCATTGTAAAGGTAATGAGAGTCAAGATACTGTCGCCCTTCTGGAAACTTTGCTTATGTCGACAAACAGGGATTCATGAAATCCACTGGATGAGATCAGGAACTGATGAGGAACATGGATGAAGTCAAGAGATGGTGAGACTCAATACTGCCCTTGGTTGGGGATATATGTGAAGTATGAGTGGAAGAAACCGTGAAACTGAATCTAGTGTCAGGGGGACGACTAGACGGGGGTTAAATTGTGCTAGAGGCGTGACAAAGTGGACAAACTCAGAGATCATAGGTACATGGACTGTGGGATACTCTGGGTTTATGGATGATGTCAACAAGAGTCAAAGGTAACGAATGCCCCAACCAAGGGTGAAAGGGGTTTCTTTGCCGGAAAAGAAGGTTGCTAAAGGAGACAACAAAAATCTATGTAAATGCTATAAAGAAAGGCTTTGCAAAATTACCAAATGAGTAAAGAATAATTTGGGATAAGTGTACAGATACATAAACGGGTCCCCTAGTGTAAGATGGCTTGGCCTATGAGGGTGCAAGTTGTGGGGATAACTGGTGGGGGGTGGGGGCCCCATAGGTGGGTTTCTTTATGAGGTCAATGAATGGAGGGAAATATGTAGATGGGAAAATTGACTGTGGATGAAATGGAGGGTTAATGATACTGCAAAGGTGCATTCAAATTTGAACCGTGAGGATATATTTCCTGGGATTCCATTGGGAAATCTAGAAAAATGAGGAGAAGGAGTATGTGGTTGATTCTCAAACATGCGTAAGACTATCAGGACTCCCATCCCTAGGAGGTGAAAAGTAGCATGAGTGTCAAAGTGCCGAAAGGGGACTATGAATGGGACAACTCAAGTAGGGGAGAGTGTTGCCGGGTAACAGTACTGAAAATGCAACGAAGGTGAGAGTACTGCAGAGCCAGATGGGGGGATCCTATAGGAAAATGTCGGAGTGTGTGACTGGGAGATGCAATTGAGATTCAGAGGGAATGATTACATGCTAGTGTCGATCATATACTTGAAGGGTCTGTGCTGGTGGGTGATGACCAAGTACCCACACGCATGAAAAATGAATACCCGACGTGAAAAATATCCGAAGATAAAGAATTTATAACAATTATTCGATAATTTTGAACATAAGCATGCGTACCTAGGTGTGATGAGAGAAAAAATTTCCCCTAGGGCTGAGGATGGACGGTGACTTGGGGAATGTGACTATGTAGGTGGCGAGATCCTGATCCCATGGTTGAAGACAGATAAAAAAACAGATGTTTTGAGCTCCTGTAATGGAGCATGGAAGTTTGGAAAAAGGGACTATATATCGCTGTAGGGCCCACATTGCCACCTCATTTGTACATGCTGCCATAGTGAGTTGACGAGAGGTTTTTAGAGGAGATTTAGAGATTCCAGGAGTTTGAGCCAGTCGATCCAGGATTAGCGAGAGCCAAGTTAGTGGTCTCATCCTCCTCAATAGTAGTTAGGGTTTCTTTTCTGGGCAGGGTCGTGTTGGATTACTGAGAGGGGGGGTGAATAAGTAATACAAAAATTTAATCCTTTTTAACCATATAATCCAAGTGTTATTTGAATGAAGCATTATTATCCAATAACTACAAAGTAAATAAGAAATGAACAAATGAACAAACATACACATACACATACATAGTACACTAGTGTTTTATGTGGAAACCCAAATCGAGAGAAAACAACATAATTATTTTTCTTATATGTCTTGAAAAATTACATTCATGTGGAAGCACCAACTTCCTTTGTTGTCCAACTGTAACTGGAAGGAGGCTCCAACCCCATAGTTTCTCAAGCTACAACCTGAGGGAAGGTCCAACTCCCCAATTCTCTAGCTACAACTAGAAGGAGGCTACAACCCCATATGTTCTTCAGCTACAACTAGAAGGTGGATACAACCACCTGTCCTTGCCCCGTCCT
>SNQJ01S0143364.1:36081-57643 GCA_010110895.2 Picea sitchensis
TTGGGTCCATTACCCAAACCTGAGGTATCCAACTTCTCATGCCCATAACTCTCTAACCGTGAGGAGTTATGTGATGTTCCACATACCACCGGAAATGGAATGACAAGTACTATCCATCTAGGATATTTTATTTGAAAAATTCATTATCCTTCATCTAATTATTCCACAATTAAGCATGGGTTCTCTTACTCCGCAAAGCATCTTCCTGTGAGGGATTTCACCATAAGGGGACAACTTTGGAGTTCATCCATATTTACTTCTTATCAACCATGACAAGACAATAATGAGTTATCTTTACATCGAACAATCTTAGGTCCATTACCCAAACCTTTTTGTTGCGGGGATTTCTTCAAGGGTTGACATCAATGACAACCAACCTTAATCAATAGGTCGTACGGAGGGTCGTACTATAGGATTTTGTGAGTGTGGGCCCCCTAGTGCACGTGTGATCGAAGGATACCTGTGCTAGGGTGCATGGTTGTAGAGAGGACAACCATGCATGGGGGCGTGTGAGTGAGTTCCACACTAGTGTGCAACTGTGTAACGAAAAGGTGCGCATGAATGCGCGCATGTGGGTGTGACAGATGTGCATTGATGCACATCCATTTCTTCATCAGCTGTGCATGGATGTGTCATTGTGCAAATAACAGGGGAACATATGTGCCCTTCTATGGGGGTGACAACCGCGCACATAAGACTAAGCTAGGGTTTTGAAAAAAACTTATCTTTTTGGATTTGTTTCGTTCAATGAATTGTGATGGCTGATCAAGTGTTGTTTGTGTGAATGTAGGTGATCAGTTCAAGATGTCAGTCCACTGGAGGGAGAGGGACTGGGCGTGCCTCAAGGAGTCAGTGAGGGATGATGAGTTGGGTGTTCAGGGACCTTTGTTAGTATGTGGGTTGGTAAGTTTCTTCGACTACTCACTGATACGGGCTCATGAGTACTTGTTGTAGTTTTTGATTTCTATGTGGAGAACTGAGTTGCAGTGCTTTATTGTGTGGGGGAAGTAGCTGACATTCTCTGTGATGGAGGATTTCTATTTCCTGAATAGACTCCCTTTTTAGGGGAGATCCCTACCTGTTCATCCCCAGTTTCCAAGGGAGGAACACTTGGTAGATTTGGCCCAGGTGTACTGTTCGGGGGAGGATTTTATGTCAGGCTCGATTGTGCATATTGGGGAAATGGATGCATTGGTGCATCGTTGCATCACTGCAATGATCCTGAGGATATATGGATCCTTAGCTACTTAGTGGATCAGTGGTGGTCAATTGAGGATCATGCAGAGGGCGTTGGGTTGAGAGAATTTTGCCTGGGGCTTGATGCTGCATGCCAAGATGATGGGGAAACTCAACTGGTGTCAGGCCTTAGAATCGAGTGATTTTTTCTTTAGGTTGATCTTGGTGGCATAGTTCTTAGATAGGGTGCCCATGTTGCACCCTAGAGTTTTGTTGGAGGCGACTGATGCACGAGAGCCATGATTGATGTGGTGGGCATCGATTTTGGTACGACATGGGGGTGGGGAAGGTGTCCATTATTTTATTGATCTAGGTGAATATTAGTGGCCACCCACCTTTTTCAAATGGCTCAAAACAGTTTTCTGGCAATTTTGGCAAATTTACTATTTTTAGCAGGTTTTAACTTCCGAGGCCATTTTGAGGGTCCAAATGAGGATTTTTCAAGATAGAGGTTGTCAATGATATTTTAATGCATTATTGAGCCCCAAAAATGAATCTCCTCAATGATACCTTTCCAACGAGCTATCACACGCCTAAAACGGAGATCGTATGCAAAAGTTACAACTCCGGGAAGTTGATGTACTCACTTACCCAAACGGGGCCCACATGACTTTTGGCGCTTCATCTCCTAGGGTTAGGTTTTTGGATGTCTAGGACTTTTGGCATTCCTGTTTATTGTAAAAAGGCCTTCAGAGCCTCATTTTAATCATGTTCTTGCGAATGCGAGTAGCCGTCATATCTCTTCTCAGAGATAAGTTGCCACCATTCTAGCGAGTCTTTCACTCTGTATTTTTATAGTCTCTGTACATTTATTTCATTAATAGAAATCATGTATTATTGTATATCTGTGTTTATGGTTGCATCTCTGATACATTTATGTTATATTATTGAATATCTGCGATATCTCTGTGCATTTCTTTATTATATCTCCGATCTCATTTTGTGTCGAAAATAATACGGATCATTTATGGCCAAGCTGGCATGTGTGTAGCGCCAAATGCCACATATCATACTACAACTCCCATATGGTGGGATGGACTTCCGGCAGGACCTGGACATGGGTTTACCTCTTGGAGAGGTTTGGGACCATAGAGGTATGTTGATGTATTTTATGTTTTTATGATTTTGATAGTATAGCATATGTTTTATGTATGGATGGATGCTGATGCTATCATTTGTTTGTTGTGTGTGCATATGTGGGGCCGCAAGGTGGAGCTGGTTAGAGCGTCAGCTCGTCAGGGCCAGTGAGACCATCATAGGTGGGAGAGAGGCATCATAGGGATGAGGCTAGTTCAAGGCTAGTCGATGATGTGAGGGCGGGTAGGAGACGTAGATTCGACGACCCGGATGCAGGGCCTTCGAGTGCATCGTAGGTAGAGGTCGATCGGGTGTTTAAGGATTTCCACCACCAACTAGAGGTGGTGCTATAGGGAGTGCCCAAGGGAATGTGGAATCAGGTCCAGGATGAGGGAGTCTTGGAGCAATGTGTGGGCCTTCTAGAGGAGTTGCAGACCCTGATCCGTAGAACAACTGTAGCGGGGGAAACTATGACTAGGCAACTGACCCCTGGACCTAGAGGACCCCCAGCTGGTGGGGCACCTTCGCCAAATAGAGGATCTGGTGGTGGCACTCTAGAGGCACCATGAGTTCTCTTGGTTGGATTTTTTTGTATTTATATAGGCTTGCGAGCCCATATTGTATAGGGTAGTGTGACACCTATTTTGTACCTATAGGGATGAGGGGGTTCACCTGCCTACAGGCGATGTACATGTTGTACTATTTTTTGTAAACATTGATGGCACATTGATCGATCTATATATGGATATACATTTTTTGGATATTTGTAATGTTCACATGTGATGATGTTTTGTGATACTTTTTATGATGTCTAATTGATAGGCTGTGACAAACTTTTGATGATTTATGTATGTGTAATGGTGTCTTGAAGTGATAAATGCCAATGTAACACTAGGTTAGCCATATTATCTACTATTTGCTTGAATTGTCATGGAATATGTGTAAATGTAATTGAATAAAAATGTCGAGATAAGAGTCTAACTTGCATGTATTTGCGGAAGAGGCAAGGATCGCAGACATGGTACACATTGTTGAGCTACAGGAAGACAAGATGGGAATCTAATAAGATGCTAAGGTGGAAAATATGGCGGTCACTATCCTTGACAAGGAGGCCAATGAAGACTGTGTATTTTTCTTGGTTGTTGGTTGTTGAGCCCAAACATATGTTGTTGGAGTGGAGTAGTTCATGTGAGGGGCTATAGAGGGCCCAAGCGGCCGAAGCGAGATTCTGTGTCCATCGGCTAGCTTCATCAGTGTAACTGATGTGGTAGGCCGATGGAGGAAGAATATATCAATAACACAAATGGTAGATCAGACATAATCCATGGTGGGAAAAAGAAGATTAAAAACTCTACAAAACGTGTACAAAAAAGAAAAATCCTAGTGTAGAATGCCTACGCTCAGGCGTAAAATTTCTTTAAGTACAACCCATTGACGGGTTCTTTGAGGGGGTAGCCTTTAGAAGAGTCTAGGATGTATGCACCTTTAGTGAGGAAGTGTTGGACGATGTAGGGTCCATGCCATAACGACTCAAATTTTCCATGGCCGAGGGTATTGTGAGCGATATCGTATGCAAGTGCGAGGTCTCCTTCGTTAAATGAGTGAAGGTTGACATGGAGGTCAAAGGTGGCCTTTGACCATTTTTTAGCTTCCTCATTGTTCTGTAATGAAGACCGACGATATTCATCCAGTGACTCTAAGTTCAACAAGTGTTGCTCCATTGGAGCAGTGTCAGGTAATAAATCGATAGCGGTGCACAATGTGGGAATTACGCACTCGATGGGGAGAGTGGCTTCGACCCCATGGACATGATGAAAGGGCGTAAAAATAGTAGTAGTTTTAACTACCGTGCGATAATCCCATAGTGCAGAAAACAACATATGATTCCAATTGATCTTATGTTTGTTAACTATGCATTGCAACATGGTTTTGAGGACCTTGTTGACCGCTTCTACCTGTTCATTGGACTGAGGATAGTATGGGGAGGCAAACTCATGGGAGAAGCCTAACCTTGAGGATATTTCAACGAAGATCTCATTCTCGAAGTTTTTCCCATCATCAAAAAATAGATGTAGTGGTACTCCGAAGCGAGAAATGACGTGATTAAAGAAAAAAACGTGTTGCAGTGTCAGTGGTGTTGTTGAAGGTGGGCATGGCTTCGACCCATTTGGTAAATTAATTGACTTCCACGATGATGTAATTATGTCCATTTCTATATGGAGGATTTAAAGTCATGAAGTCTATGCCCCATTTTCAAAAGGCGCCGACAGTGATGACTGGATGTAGAAGAGTAGGTGGTGCTCATGCTTTGTTTTCATAGAGCTGGCACTTGTCACATCGCTTCATAGCATGGATGTAGTCATGAAACAATGTGGGCCAGAAGTAGTCTACGTGAATTTTTTTTTTTGGTGGTGGATATCTTTCAGAAGTGGCCACTATAGGCATCGCTATGGAAATCATTCAATACTTTATCGGCTTCGTTGATGGTCAAATATCGACGGAGTATGGTGTCGACCCCATGTCAATATAGGATATCACCGATAAGAAGATAGTGGGGGCTCTGATGGAGAATGCACCGATGATCATCTCAAGAGAGGTGAGACCCAAACTTTTGTGTCTGAAGGTAGACAAGAAGGTCTCCATACTAGGGGTCATTTGAGGGGATTTAGAATAGGTGTTTGTCGGGAAAATCCGTATTGACGGGTGAACTTGTAACATCTGATGGAAATGTCGTGATGCATTCAATGAGAATGAGTGCTTTCTTTCTTTTGGGAGTTGAAAAATCTAGGTCATAATCCTGAAGGATGATGATCCATCGGGAAAAATTACCATTATTTTGTCATTGACGTAGCAAGTACTGCATGGGGTTGTAATCTGGCATGACTTTGGTAGTGCGAAGAAAGATATAATGACACAGTTTTTGGACTGCGAGGACAACTGTGAGGGTGAGTTTCTCTTCCTGGTTGTATTTCAGGGGTGGTCCTGAAAGGTGTTTACTAATGTAGTAAATAACATGCTCATGACCATCATCCTCAAGTTGGACGAGAACTCCTACTACTAAGATGGTTGAGGCCGATAAGTAGAGGATGTAGTCGTGATCATAGTCGGGTGGACTAATCAAAGGGGCATTGGAGAGCGCCGCTTTTATATCATCAAAATAAGTTTGGGCATGTTCATCCCATTGGAATGGGATGTCATGATGTAGTAAGCAAAGGAAATTGTTTGCATGAGTGGCGTAATCTAGGAAAAAGCATTGTAAAAAGTTGGCTTTGCCTTGTAGGCTCTGCAGTTGGCACAAATTCCACGGTGGTGGAATTTATGTGATGGATCAAACCTTGAGGGTGTCCATTTTGATGTTGCATTGGGAGACAATGAACCCAAGGAGGCATCCAATGGTGACACAAAATACACACTTGAGGGGGTTCAAGTGGATATTGTATCGACGACACCATTGAAAAACAACTCGTAAGTCATCTAGATGCTGCATTCATTTCTTGGATCGAGTAGTGAGGTCATCCAAGTAAGAGAGGATGATGCGAGAGAGATCATGGAAAACATAGGTCATGGATCTTTGGAATGTCACATCAACGTTCTTGAGTCCAAAAGGCATGACACGATATGCAAAAGTAACCCATGGGGTGGTAAATGTGGTTTTATACTAATCTGCTAGGTGTATCTATATTTGATTGTAGCTAGAGAATCCATCCATGAAGGACAAGGCCTCATGGCCGATGCATTCATCGATAATTTGGTCGATGAAAGGCATAGGGAAGTTGTCTTTGGGACAAGTGTGGTTGAGATAGAGAAATTCGTTGTAGACGTGAATGGTGCCCTATTTTTTGTTAACAGGGATGGGGTTGGAGACCTGTGACGTGTATGCAATGGGGTATATGAACCTGACAGCATGTAGTTTGTCAATTTCGGCTTTGATGGCCGCTGCTTTGGATGGGTTATGTGGGCTTTTCTTTTGACGTATAGGGGTAATTTCAATCCATGTGTCGATACAGTATTCGATAATAGAAAGATCAAGGCCGGGAATCTCCGTGTATGACTAGGAAAAAATGTATCGGTATTCTTGGAAGAGAGATTTGTAAGCTATGAGTTCCTCAAGGGAGCATGTGACACCAATGGTGATTTCCTCTATGATTCCTGGTTTAAAGGAAATTTCAGGTTTGATAGTGGGGGAAATGTTGACCATGTTGCCTTCTTCAAAATCATCGGGGGTAGGGATTGGGTTGTTGAACCAATATATATGCCCTGATGGGATGAAATCCTTTATTTCGATTGCACATATGGATCTTCGGCTAGGAGGGTCAAAGGCTTCCTGTGAGAGAAAAAATGCTCTGTGATAGAGTGCGTTCCATGGGAAATCGAGGGTAGATAGTTCTTCGAGGATATCTTCATCATAGTGGAAAATGAGATAATATAGGGGATCCAGGGAAGGAACATTGGTGACTATCACCGTGTGATTATCTTCAGGGGGTGAAGATGTACATGGGGTATCACAACTATGGTGCGATGGTGTGCTTGACATAAACCAAATGTCCAGATACTGTGGGTTAAAAATCATGGTCGAGCGTAAGATTTCGTGGGGGAAATGAACCGGAGAATTGGGCAGATTTGGGGGAAAATCCTCATATAGGATATCCATGAACCATGGAGGAGTGGGAAGTGCCTCAGGCTTAGGAGAGATAATATGAACAATATCTAGAGATGGAGTAGGGGGAATCACTATCATCACCAGAAGTAGGGTGACTGGAGGATTTTGAATAAGGGCCATTTGGCGACACTTATATTCAATGATCGTGGGACACTGGTAGGTGAAATGATCAAGTGAATTCCAGAGAGAGCAAGGAAATCTCATCCGTTCATTGACTGAGTTTGTGACATAATGGATGCCAGTGACTCGGGTACTTGATGACGTGGGTGGAGAGGGGTCTTGCTGAAATCTTTGGTGTATTGTCATTAGTGTTTGTTGAAACTAAGGTAGCACAGGGAAATGATGAGTATAGTGGCCATACTTTGAATATATGGCACATGCTAATATGGTTCGCATCCCTTTACTTATTGTAGTAGGGGATGTGGTGGCAGTACTAGGTGTGTTTTGTGAAGCTACGGGTGAGGTGGTCACTCGAGGGAGTTGGATCAGATTGCGTAACTAGGGGAGAGAAGGACATCGATTAGTAGGGTGTCCTTCTATCTCACATAGTGCGCAAGGAGGTTGAACTCGAGGAGGAAGTGGAGCGGTGGGATCCTTTTTCTTCCATCTTCTCCCAGTCGTAGTGGTGGTGCTAGCAAGTGGTGGCGAGGGTGGTGCGGTTGGATTTAGTACTGGAATCTGCATTGGGATTCCCTCAGATTGGGGAGGGAGGTATGGTTGAGGGACCATCGTGGGTGGGTGTAGATACCATACTAGAATGGATAGAACCATGTTGGGGAGGATAAGCATGGTGGCTACCTGAAAATATTGTACGCTCAGTGGGGGGTAGAAGAAGGGGATTTGAGTGATGGCTTGGGGGTTTGTCTCCCAAACCAAGATTTGTCCTTGGGGAAGGGTGAAATTAGGCATAAGAGGTGTTGTAGGGTTCACGGGTAATGCCCGAGGTAGGGTTTCTTCCACTAGTGGGACATGGGGGATTGGACTGGCCTCTGTGAGAGGAATGGTATCTCCAGTTTCAGTTCCATCGGAAGATACAACACACACTTGTGCTAAGGGATGTATGAGCAGTGGTGATCCATGGTATCTCCCTATCAAGGATGGGTACTTAAAAATTCTTGGGTCCATCTCTATGAGTGGATAGGCATCAAAATTATTTTGGACAAGAGGTAGGATGTTATTGATGTTGGAGGAAGGGTTGGGCTCGTAATGTGAAACTTGGTCGATTGTGATGATATTCCCGTTGTGGGGGAACATCATCGTTCGAAACACAGAAGAGGCCATAGACTTCATAGCGTACATGTATCTACATCCAAACATTATGTTGTAATTGAGTGGGGTGTCGATAACCTAAATGTCAATAAGAATGGTTTTTCCCCCAAATTCAATGAGGACATTTTGAAAGATCCCTTTAGGAGAGGATGGTCGTCCATCATAAGCTCTCAAAGTGATGGTGGATGGTATTAGCTTGGGGGAGCCAAGTTTCTGCCATACTATTTTGGAAATGATGCATGTGGATGCACCTTCATCAATGATGCATCGATGAACTGTGATGTTCTGAATTTTGATTGGTATCTGGAAATCTACCAAAGCGGGGAGACGGGGTTCCCCACAATCTAGATAAAATGTGATGAGTCTCGTATCAGTAGGTTCGACTATCCCCAAGGCAGAAAGAAATGATTTACGTTGAGTGGGACAGGTTTTGAGGACCTCCAAGACTGACATGGTTGTAGGAGATTGCACCAAGTCATCGACCAAACTGTAATTGTGTGCCGCCCTAGCCTGAGGGTTGTTGACATTCTGTCGTAATGGGATGTGAGGAATACAAATGGGTGGTTCAGTGTTAAGGTGTGGAATCATCAAAGGTTGTTCGACTATATCTAGAGTTGCCTCCAAAGTGGTGGGAGTAGATTTAGGGGGTGTGTTGTATTGACGACTACGCGTTTATAGAAAAAATTCTTCTTCGCTAGTGAGGAGGATAGTGCGATCCATCAGATTCCCAGGGTTTTGATATTTTCCCATCTGTGGCAGGGAAGGGTGCATTTCCTGCTGGGTATTCATCACACCTTGATGTGGAATAGGGTTTTGCAACACCATCAGGGGTGGTTGTTGCAAATACTCTTGTGGGGCCTATTGAGGGGCAGGCAATGCTAGAGGACGTGGAACATTCATGGAATATTTCATTCATTTGAAGTTGGCAATTTGGGGGCAATGGTGAGTATAATGATCATGTTCACCATAAAGGGCATAAGGGAAGTTTGTTCGGAGGTTGTTGTTGTTACTCCCTTGGTGTTTGTTGTTATTTCCCCCTTGGGGGTTCTAGTCCCCCTGATTCTGGTTTCCCCCAACAAGTTGGTTTTGTTGGGGGTTGTTTTCCCATGGTCCTAGGTTATTATTTTTTTATTTTTTTCTTTTCTTTTTGGCATTATTTGACTGATGGGCCGGATTTTCCATATTTAGATGTTCAAAATTTTGAAATTGCTGAATGGGAGAGGGTTGAACAAAGTTAACCCAAGCATGTGGTTGTCCTTGTGGAGGAGAAATGGGCTGTGGGGGACCAAGAAATGGGAAGTACATATTATTTTGTGGAAATGATCCGTAGGGTACATAGGAAGGCATAGTGCTTTCACTAGTGCTTAGGGTGTAAGATGAGGTAGAGGGGTTACTAGAACTTGGTTGAACAACCAGGTGCATGATGGGTGCCGATGAGGGTACACTTATGGGTGGATGAAGGGCAATAGGGTATGTTTCTTGATAAGGGGGAGGAGGATAATAAGGGGGTCCTCCATATATCGACGAATATTGAGGTGTACCATACATTGGTGGTTGTTGGGGGTACAGATTATGGTGTGTTGTGGTACCACTAAATCCATCCATTGAGTGAGACATGCCAAGTTTTCCTGGATGAATGGTACAGGTCTCGGGGCGTCAGGTAGTACTGTGTATAAGTCTCTCGATCATGCATAAATGAGGTCATACTATTGAGCCTTGCTAATGGCTTCTTCTTCAATTTGGGGGAAGGTGGAGGCAACATATTTTGCAAGGAGAGAGACGAGTGATCTGAAAAACCAATCAAGGCATTATTCTTTGGTGGTTTCTGCTTTGCATAGACTACGTCGCCGACGCCATTCGTGAATGTGGTCAATGATATGTGTGGCCTAGGATTGTTTAAACTCAGAGAGAAATTCTAGACCATTGTCGTGGCGAATTGGTAGTTGAAAGAAGGTCAAAAATGTTTTGGCCAATGATTCAAAAGTCACATGGGACCCTGATTTTTCATCTACATACCACTTGGCTGATGGGCCTGTGTGTGTGCGCTGAAATAACCTTAATTGAATGGAGTCTTCCATAATGTTTTTTGAAGAGCACCATAGGTGGAAGGTCATGACATGGTTGGCAGGATCTTCTCCCGCATTTCCTTCAAATTTGGGAATTTTCGAAGGTAGTTTGGTAGGCATTGCAGGCCATGTGGGGTCATGCAACATAGGATCATTGGTGATCTTACTAAGATCTAGTATGTTGAGGGAGGCCAAATATGGCATCTGGAGTGGTGGTGGAGGATTGGTGCCAGCCATGGCATGAGTGGTTTGTGTACCTAACCCGTGAGGGGGTTAGGTGGGGTTGTACTTCCTCCTTTAGAAGAAGTATTACCCCTGCTTCCTTGTAAAGGAGAGCTAGTGGATGGTTGACCTTAGGAAGTGGACCCAAGTAAAGTGGAACCAAGAAAAGTTGACCCCAATATAGTAGAACTCACAAGGATGTGAGAGGGTTGAGCCGATGAGTTGGCAAGCCTAGAAATTCCTCCTAAAAAAGGAGGGAGGTTCTGTAAGAATCTGGAACAGAGAGGATTTTGTGGGTCCCCTATGATTCCCAACTAGCAAAGTGAATGTGTGATAATGGTGATGAAATCAATAAAATGAACAAGAGTCTTTGTATAATTTTGGACCTTCATAATATATCTCACAATCAAATGTAATCACAAGAACATCATACCTAAATACATTGAAAAGAAACATATATGTGGGTATGTGGATTTTGTTTGCATGGGAGAACAAAGAAAAACAATTCTCGTGTCCTAAAAAGATGTAATGTCCTTCCTCTCAAAATAGCACTGGACCTTCCAATAACACTCAACAGTGGGATCTGAAGCCACCGGAAGAGGAACTTGTGAAGGATGAAACAATTAGTTATAATGAGTGGTAAAGGGCGCATATCTTGAAAGTGATGGTAATATTTCCCAATATCCACACAAAATTTGATCAAGGTGCAATTGCAGCCCACAATTTCCACCTGGGTAAATATCCTAAAATTTGGCCACTAGGTACCTCGGTCAAAATGTGACATTTAGATTTCCGGCCTCAAAAATGGGTCACGGGCTGGATCCCTTCCAAGAGGTGGGTGCCTCAAGGGGGGATGCATAGAAAAACCGAACCTCGGCCTTCGACCCTTCATGGGTATCTCCCTGTCTTATGGTGTAGGGACACTTGACTTGGAGGATTTTAAAGTTCTCTATTTGTCAACTTTTAATGTTTGAAGATGTGAGAACCAGATAACAAGGAGTTATTTATTTTGGCACCTCTATTATCCACATTTTCGGTTATCAAGATGATATTATGATTATGTCATGATAATGGAAGATCAAACTCTTCATTAAGAACTTTTTCCTGAAGAAGGTTACACTTGTCATTTTCTTCTCAAAATCATATTTTGAAAATAGTCATGTTTGCATAATATATACTACACAAGAAAATCCTTCATTTCCATGACATTCGGCTTGTCTGTGAACTTTCACACTGCTTGTGTCAATGGTTAGGGTGGGGACATGTTTCTAAAGAAAGAAAATAAGATAAGTTCGATCCTTCTAGAAGGAATCTTCTAGAAGGGTGAGGATGGAAGTTCGAATGGTTGGCAAAATCTTGACTTTCAGGATATCTTGGGATCATTCCTATCAAGTAACTAATCAATCTTCTCTCCTATATATTGAGAGATTACTTATGGAAGCAGTTAAGAAGAAGAAGAAGAAGCAAGCTATCTAGATATTGATTGGAGAACTTGGCTAGGAAGTATGGAGAGTTGACTCCGTGACAAAGAGACAATAAGCAATCATATGTGGTTTGAACTTCTTCATGCATGAACAAAATTATTATTATTAATCGAGCCAGAACCATCGAGAAAGGAGATCCTGACATCAAGGCTCGGGTTGTATATTTCTCTTTGAGTTAATACAATACATGAATATGTCCCTTTCCCATAATGATGATGTCATCTTATTACATGATTCCCTTGATCACATGTATAGACTAGGTATTGAATATATTAATGACTTTCTTTGTGATTGGTTTGTGTTGTTGTGATTGGAGCGACACAAGAGCATCAGAGGCGGTAAGGAACAGATTAAAGTAGAGTGTTCATAAGGTATGTCCTATCCATTTCTCTTGGACAAATTTCAATATCTAGATCTAGGGAAAGAGTGAAATGATACATCCGTTCATTCGAGATCAGTGGATCACAGGGAAGTGTCATTAATAGCACTCAATTTATCCATAAACAAAGGTGCGACTCCATTGGGAAGAAACACCTTTGTCTTTTTGGTTTCTTAAAATTTACGTGGCCATTTCTCTTGTTGCCTTTTTCTCTGATTTGTAAACCTCTGAGTATCTAGGATACCCTGAGACACCTACTGGGTTACAAAACCAATTTAGATTTTACTTGATTTTAGAAATTTTTTCTTTACTTTCAGAAATTCCCGCACTGTGCTAATTAAAATCCTACGAGAACTCTGATAGTTCACACCTTGCTTATACACTCCAGTGCGCGGAAAGTTCATAATCGCATTTGACTAGGCTGGGAATTTGATTTACTGCTTAGCGTGTCCAAACTTTACTGTAGGCGGTACGAAAAATTTTGAACTCAAGTTTTGACTTTTCCAATAGCTCGGTAAGGTTGATTTAAGTCTTTTGACACTTCATCTCAGCGGTTTACATATCTTTTGCTTCGACTAGCTGGATCTGATCTAGGTTTTAAGCTTGTTCTTGCTTTGATCACTTGACTTTCATCCCTTTAGCCTTTATTGGCATTTTTCTTCTCTCAGATTCTTGGGGTTGAATATGTTGTATTGGTTAAAAATCAGTGATTGATTGAAAGTTAAAATTTTGGTGTTTCTTAGTTGATTATTGTTTCAAAGGGCAATTTTCATTTTGCATTAAGAAACTCCTTAGCAAGTTTCTGTGTTTTTACTATCATTGAAATTTTGGATTGGGTCTTGTCATTTTTGATGCACAGGTTTTCTTTGGATAGGCTGGATTGCACTTTTGGAGCCTATATTGATATGTTTGTAGTCTTCTTGACATCATTTGAGTTGTTTTTAGCCACTTTGCTTTGTTTGATTTTTGAAGGATTAATCTCTTGCTTTGAGTATCTTTCAAATACAAAGTTTGTGTTTTTCTTTAGAATTGTTTGATGAGAGCGATCAGATTTCTTAGGAAAAGCAGTTTGCTTTGAAAAAGAACCTTTAGTTTGGGTTTCATTGTTTTAAGAATGTTCATTATTGCTTTTTAGTGAAATTTTTAAAACAAAAAAAAAAAAAAAAAAATTTCTTGCTTTATATTAGATTGGGGCCATCCTTGCATTTGGAGTAGAAAAATATTTTGGGACATTGTCCATATGGAATGATAAATGTTTTTCTCCTTCTCATAACATAGATTTCATGAAGTAAACGATTACATCGTCTTATCTTTCTCAATTTTTTGAGTGGTCAAAACACCATATTGTTCGCCATTTTCCTTTTTGATAACAACAACCATAAAATAAAGCTTATAAAAAATTGATTGAACTTATTTTATTTTACGGTAGCACATACTACATTAGATTAGTTGTAGGGCTTTGGAATAGGTGTGAAGATAACTTTCCAAAATTTGAAAACAAATATAGTATCTTGTGATAGGAGAGTTAAATCCATTGGCATATTGTCACAGGAAGCCAACTAACCACAAGGTCAAGCGATGGAATTACAGCATTGGTGTTGTGGAATTACTAACCTGCTGTGTTGACATCGGTGTAGAGATTGCATTATTACGGAGGTCACTCCGAGGTATACTTACAATTATGAGTGGAAACCTTTGAGTTGATTTCGGACTCGATACCCTGCCCTTGCGTGTATACCTGATTGTCGATTGTTTCCCCATGAATTATTGTTGTAGTTGGTAACCTTATTTTCCTATCTCTTTAGGGTCTTTAAGCAAGGTGACTGTGGAGGTGAAATTCTTCACGGTACCTGGATCGACGTTGACCAAACTCACTCGGGCTCCTTGGAGGTATACCCACAATTATTTGTAGGGCTTACGCGGTGTAAGTGGATTAAGCGGTCGTCAGCGTAACACATACCTTTCCCTTCTTACTTTGTTCGCTGACGTTGGTTCATCACCAACTAGATGCGTTCATTGTAATGAGAAGGTTTTGTTTGTTGCTTGCTTCTAGATTTTTAGCGTGTGTGCTATTTGTTTTCTCTAGTGGACTCTAGGTTGGATTTTTGTTTTCATGGCGTGAGTTCAAGGCGGTAATGAAGGAACCTGCTGGAGACAACCTTTTGTTTCCTTCTTATGGAAACATTGGTCCTCCTCACATACATTACTTTGAGCCTTCCGGTCTCACAATTGGATTGCGGTGTGGTTGTTTTCCACTCGGTAATCCAGTCGACAAAGTGCTTGATTAAGTAGAAAGCACTTCCCCCAAACATCCAACCTCATGTTGATCCTTCACCTTCCTCACCCGATTAAGGTCTTCTTAGCCTTCTTAGCTCCTAGGAGTGCATGTAGTTCCATCTTCTTGATTAATTGAAGTTGTGAAACTAGAAACTGGTGCAATAAGAGAAAGAAGAAAGGAAGAATAAAGAAGAAGAAAATATGAGAGATCAAGCTTAATAACCGACAAACGTGTTGAAAAACAACTTGATTCGCATTGCACCGTCTTTGGGAGTGTTGATGATGTCGAAATCACCCAAACAACCCGTAATGATGCCATGCAGGCTTTGTAGGGTAGCCATATTCTTAAAAGGTTACTTTGGTCTATCAAGGTTATAGAAGTATGGTCTACACAACCTAATGACCAATATGGTTAGCCTCGAGACAACATGCTAGCGACCCGTCAACCGATCAAGATAATTTTGGGAAGAATAAAAGTAGAGTAAAGTTCCTGTGCATGTTATGCAAGGGAGTCATCTCACTCACCTTTGCTCTTGTATGGATGAAGCCACCAGTGGAGAGACATGAGCGTTTCCATGACCCTCCAGCTCCCGGTAGCTTATCATGAAGCTTTCTCTCAATGCTCCAATGGTTGATGGAATGATCACTTTCTGGTCCCTTCACCGGTCAATCCGGTTGATCATGTCGATCCAATACGGTCACGTCCTTAGTTGAACCAGGTTGACAAGTGGTTGATCGATCCCATCCTCGGTCAGCCCCACTCTCTCCCATTAGAGAGTGAAACCCAATGATTACGTCTGGTTCCACTATCATTCCATTCTCCAACAGGAGAATGAAACCCAAAGTGGTCGATCCAGTATCTCTCTACGTCGATCGATCCTACTCTCCTTCGAGAGAGTAAACCCAATACTACCCACATTT
Organism: Picea sitchensis; assembly: GCA_010110895.2. NCBI lineage: Eukaryota > Viridiplantae > Streptophyta > Pinopsida > Pinales > Pinaceae > Picea > Picea sitchensis. The sequence goes on from SNQJ01S0143364.1 coordinate 51,673, forward strand.
TCCTCATTGATACAAACTCACAGGTGTGGGAATTATTCCTCCTTCTCTGTAGAACCCCCTCCAAATGTGAGACCATCCATTTTGATTGGGATGTGTGAACTGGACCTCGTCTTCCTTCTTACTGCGCCTTTGGAAATTGTAGATACGGGGTTTGTGGTTGGGGCGTTACCAAAACATTGATAGATGAAGGGTTCATGCGGTTGGTATTTGTCCTCTATTGCTTGGAAAAATTTGGTTTACTTCGCGTAGGTTCACCTTGAGAATTTGTTGGCTTTTAACAAAGAACTAAGTCAACCTTTAGGGACCCTTCCCTCGTTTCCTATATAACTTTGGGAAAACTGTCTCCATTGACATCATGGTAGTCCAAGACTCCTTAGATTTTTTCTTTACTCCTTGGTGAGATTATGTCTATTCCGCGAAGCTATTATGTCTACTCTTTTACGTTATTGATATCTTTCCCTCACGATGGGCAAGTTGTGACTTTTGATCAACTATCATTCATTGACCATGATTGGATTGCCTCAGCAAGATTGTTACGATATGCGGTAGGTATCACCTACGCCCGCGGGTGAATTATGTGGCATTGTCCTTATAGGTTCAACCCGGCGACTTGCGTCCAGTGGTTGACGTGAACGAATATAACCGATAGGGTTGTTAGGCACGATCTCTTTACTCGTGTGACCCTGACATGGTGTGTCCCTTCAGTGTTTCTTTCTTCTGGTGAAGACCTCTTGGAAACCATGGTAAGTTTGTCCTGACATGGGTGTCATTCCAAGACATTGTCCTCTTGGAATCCATGATCAAGAAGAGTTTCCGAGGAAGGATAGTTTTTCGCGTCTTCGCGGCAACCTAGTTAAAAATGAAACAAAGGTCTAGGAATTGAACACGGATTTTTTGAGGATAGTTTTTTGCGTCTTTGTAACAACCTCGTTAAAAATGAAACAAAGGTTACAAACATAGTTCTTGTTTCTATGTCAAGCTCATTAAAAAATGAAATAGTTTTCCCCCTCTCTATTTGAGTCAAGTCCTTGATCTAGTATTTGAAACTTCATTTTCATTCTCCTTTGTAGTTGGAGGAAATGAAGCTTGGGGGGCATTTTACCTCAACCTCTGGACTTCATCTTTGAAGTTGGGTCGCTAGTTTCTAAATTTGGGGGCTAAGTACCAACCATACGTTGAGAAGTGTAAGCATAGTTTTCTATGGTTCAAACGTGTAAAAATGAAACCAAGGTCAAGCATAGTTTTGTTTTGTTTTTAAAGATTACGTAAAAATAAAAACAATCCAGATATTAGTCTTTGTTCTTCCCTCGTTAACAAGTAAATACATGAGTATGTAATTTAGTATACTTTTATCACTTTTCCAGGCTCAACAAAGTTATACGAAAAAAGAACCCCCATGGAGTCATATTTAAACCCTTTCCAGACTCTCTAAACGGCAAGAAAGATTGTAGAAGCGACCTTGCTATTTTCATTTCGTTAAAAGTATTTGAATTCTGATCCTAGGCGATAGTTTAACCCTTTTTGGTCTGGTTGGACTATTGTACGAAAGAGAAACTGAGAGAGTTTCCTCTTTTAAGTGTTTTCCAAAACTCTATAATCTTGAAACACCGGAGTTTTCTATCTGCGGACTCGTTAAACAAACATTTAAAGGCCCATATCAGACCGAACCACTCCTTCTTGGGTTCGTTAAAATAATCTGAGGGACTCGTCAGAAGGATGAACTTATATTAACAAGCATATGTGATCCTCTCTTCAAGCTTAGCGTAAAAATAAAGATTGCCTGCCGACAATGGTGGGGAAAAATTTGGGAAAGAGATATATTTCATCTTTACATTAATTGGCGTAAGTGTAATGGCTCTTAGACGCTGACACCCCACATTCATCATCGAGAGTGGGTTTAAGATTGTTAATCCATTTGTCTCTCATTGATTTGATTACAAGGTCTTTCCATGTGTCATTTTTTAGTCAATCTTGCCAAATCATTGGTGGGTAATAGATCCATATGTTCAAGAGTTGTCCATTGAGAAACCTCGTGGTCGACCATCTGCGGTTATCTTTTCACTTTGTGTCGGCTTTCCTTGTGTCCAAAGTCCAATTACCACATACGACAGGCACAATATGTTACTTATTTAATGTCATTGATGGGGATACATCAAGACCCTCCACAATGATGAGGTCTTGTTAAAATTAGACATCAGCACATTATCTGTGATTGAGACTTAGAAATTATTCGGTACCTTGGAACTTGCATGCCTCAATGAAGGTTTCCTCACTTTCGACGGTAGGTTTACATCATTGATCTCGATTGAAGATTCCATTGTTGATGGAGCATCAACTCGAACATTCTGGTGATGGATTGTATATAGTACCTTGGGAGTCATTGGCATCAATGGTGATTTCCCTCGCGCTTGTTAGCGGTATACATCAGTAATAGGTAATCAGAGTGGTTTCTATGTTCGACTTAGACATGTAATTATGGTGGATTCGTACTTTGGGTGATAAGATTGAGGACCCTGGATATTATCTTTGCGATCCAGTTTGCGATGGAGTATGTATGTTTTTGTGACACATAGATCCGCTGTGTATGTTTCATGGCTAATAATGGAGTCTTGGTGAAAATTTGTCGCCTGAGATCGGTGTATTCAGGTGGTGGTTATTGATAAATTGTATGGATCCACATTGTATGTTGGGTGGCCATGACCTTTGTTTATGATGTCATCGGTCTACGATGAGTATTGGAATGCCTACCTCGGAATTGATACATATGATTTTTCTGCTGATGCTTGGATGTTTACAGGTCTCTACGGTAGATTTACTCTTGGTTCTTGACACACAAACTTACAAAGGAATCTATTGGTATCCTTTGGTTCCACTCTCCGGACTTTGAGGCATTAAATTTATCCTTATTTTTGGTTATCAAGATGATTTTATGATTATGTCATGATAATGGAAGATCAAACTCTTCATTAAAGAACTTTTTTCTGAAGAAGGTTACACTTGTTAATTTCTCGAAAATCATATTTTGAAAATAGTTCACAGGCTGTTTATGTCTCTCTTGCGGAAATCCTTAGTTTCCGCATTCTGCATTCAGTTTGATTGCGGAATTTCCGCACTGTTTTAATGGTTAGGGTGTGGATATGTTTCTAAAGGAAGAAATGAATAAGTTCGATCCTTCTAGAAGGGTGAGTTAGATTTCGAATGGTTGGCAAAATCTGACTTTCAGGATATCTTGGGATCATTCCCTATCCAAGTAACTAATCAATATTCTCCTATATATTGGGGAGATTACTTATGGAAAGGTTAAGAAGAACAAGAAGGAGCAATCTAGCTAGAGATTTATTAGAGAACTAGTGCAATACTATATGGAGGACTGATGCTACAACAAAAAGAGACAACAACAAGGTCATCAAAAATAGTTGATTTTCTTCATGCAAGAGCAAGTGTGTGTGTCGGAGCTAGGAACCATCGAAAGGATCGACATCAAGGAGCTCGGGTTGTATATTTCTCTTTCAGTTAATGCAATACATGAATATGTCCTTTCCCATAATGATGATGTTGTCTTATTACATGATTCCTTGATCCACATGTATTGTAGACTAATTATTGAATATATTAATGCCTTTCTTGTGATTGGTTTGTGTTGTCGAGATTGGACGACACAAAGAGCATCGAGTAGAACAAGGAACAACGGATAAGGGAGGCGTTCATAAGGTATGTGTCCCACTATCCATGATGTCATCTTATTACATGATTCCTTGATCACATGTATAGACTACGTATTGAATATATTAATGCCTTTGCTGTGATTGGTTTGTGTTGTTGTGATTGGAACGACACAAGAGCATCGGAGTAGAGCAAGGAACAACAGATATTAAAGGAGAGCGTTCATAAGGTATGTCCACTATCCATTTATCTTAGTTCATTCAATATCTAGATCTAGGGAAAGAGTAGTATTCTGTCACGTTTTGTTCCAGATCCAGGTGGATCTGGGGAGATTGGTCTGTGTCTGCACTCACAAATTTATCCATAAACAACCTCCTGTGGAAGAAAACTTAGTGAGTTTTTAGAAAAAATTTAGATGTGGTTGTTTGAGAGATTAGGGGTGTGAACCAATCTCGTTTGAATTAAGTGGGAGTGGATAATTCCTTCAAGAAAAAGTGGGACATTTTGGAATCCCTTTGGAGGAAACCTACTTCAACCTCCACAATTAGAGATGAAATTATGTGAGTGAGTAGTGACTTTGTGTGTGAAAAAGTGATAAAATGTGCCATTTTTTTAATAAGTTAGGTGTCACCTTGCAGCATGTGGACTTCGTGTGATCCTTACAAGTCTTGATTACCTATCTTACTAGATGCCATTGGTACAACCTTGCGGAATTTTAAAGTCCCTAAAGAACTAGCATGTGGTCATATGGGTCCTTACTAATCCTTTAAACTCCCTATTGTGATTTAATCTAAGAAAGCTTAAAAACATATCCTATATTGCAAGCATGTGGGCATGTATGGGCCCGTTACAATAATCTTTAAACTCCCCTAGTGTTGTAAACTAAGAAACTAGTTTCAAAACTATCCTATCTTTGTAACATGTGGGCATGTATGGGCCCTTACAAATTTAAGTTCTTTGAAAAAAGAAACTAAGAGGGGCCCTAGGGGGGCTTTGTCCTCTCCTAAATATATATATTTTTAAGGGAGATGAAATCTTCCCTCAATCATTTTTCTGGTTCTCAAGATCACTCTATGGTGTGAGAGAAGAGCATACTCAATGATTGAAGTTTGATTTATGGTCCCAATGCAAGTATTTATATATGTGATAGCAAATGATCTTAACTTTACAATAAAAACAAGCCATCCATGTGGGAAAATGAAAGAAAAAGAGGAGAAATATGGTTCTTTTTAACCCCCTAAGTGCCTATGTTTTGACTAACCCTTCATGTGGAGAGGGAATCTAATTGTGGTGCATTTACAAATTGTATATAAACAATATTTAGAAGGCTAGGGGCCTTCCAAACATCACAAGAAACTCTTACAATGTTGAATTTCTGGATAGATGCATGGGATCAAACAACCGAAATAGGGAGGAAATTGATACCTTTCCCTAGTATGGTCACCAATCTGTTGTATCCTTTTCACCACTTCGATGAGAAAAATAGGGACACCTACAAGTCCAGTTGGGTCAGCTAAACAATGTTAGAAAAACAAGACCGTGGAGCAATAAAATAAAACAAATACGAAAATAAAACACATAAGATACACAATACAATAGATACACAAAGATACATGGTTCACCCAGTGTGGGCTACATCCACCAAAGAAATTGCCAGGTCCTTCCTTTATTATTATCCAACAAATGAAGGGATACAACCTACAACAAACCCACTGTAACTTCCTCTTATTTCTCTCACAGTCTCCTATCCCAAAATATAATATTCACCATAATTCATAGCCGCAATACATTTCCCTCATAATAGAGGGTTTCCTTCTAGGGAAAAAAACCCTAACATAATTTATACCGTTAGATCCGTGACCTTATAATGAATGGTCCATATTTATAATGAAATTACAATGTACATTTACAAGGAAATTTTTCCTTCGGGGTCTTCGCCCCCAAACCCCCATCGGGGGATGCTGCCCCCAAACCCCCACCGGGGGCCTACTTGCCCCCATACCCCCCAGCTGGGGAAATATCCCCCCCAGACCCAACAGAGGGGGTAACCCCCCTTTGCACTCCCCCATGTGGAAGAGTGTACATACTTCTGGGGTGTAAATACTTCATGGGGTATAAACACAGCTAAAAACAAAAGACCTCTGAATCAGGAAGATAATCAGGCTCCACAACCAAAAATCTCCCACTTGGAGACTAATCTCAACAACTCCACCACTTTTCTATATGATGGAATATGAACCTTCTTGGACCTGGAACATTTCTCATCTCCATGTTCATTGTTGAAGACCAACTGAAACTGAGTAATAAC
>SNQJ01S0143366.1:6288-24475 GCA_010110895.2 Picea sitchensis
TGTCAACCGTAGGTATGGGTACGAACCTCTAATTTGTTCATACCTGCACTGTGCTTAATTGTGAGTGCAATGACTTATGTGTTCTGACAACTTAGGATAAGCACGATCATGGGTTTTCCCAAGCTTTTCCATGTTTTAATCACCAAGGGGTTAGACATCAAAACTTCAAACATCAAAGGTATGGTTCAACATCAATCATCATACTTGTTTTATTGAAATAAAGAAAACTACACTATGCTCTAACCTAATTACCTATGACAATTATCCCAGATTAAGCTGTTGGACTAAGAAATTACTCTATCCTGGGAATATCTAACCAAGATTAGGCAGTCTAGTTAGATTTATTCACTAACTAATCTAAATTACTTGGCTAAGATTGAACAGTTTATACAAGCTTATTCACTACTCCTATCAACATCAATTTAAAAGAACTTGGCCATGCTTGAAAGGTATGGACCAAGTCATTGTTATTGCATGGGGCTCTATTGAATTTCTTTTATGCCCTCTTTTATTCTTCTTCTTTCTTTCTTTTTCCTTTTTCTTTTTTCTTTTCTTTTTCTTTCCTTTTTTTCTCAAATTATTTGCAGAATGAAAAATCATTTGACAAACAAAAATACTAAGAAGATAACATTTCAGTCACCAGTTGATCCTATAAATTATAGGGTTATAACAAGGTCATTGGTTCATGAACATGTTCTTCATCCGAGTTCCTCCAAATCATCAAGATATTTCTTTGTACCTCGTGTTGATTAATGAGATATTGGTTAATGCTCTCCTTTCAATGGTTCTCCTTCCATTGACTTCATCTCATCTATTTTGGAAACAAGCCCTAGAGGCCTATGAGTACCTAGAGGATTGCATTCATCAGTGGTAGGTTCTCCCACCATCAACAGTTGGGAATACATCAATGTCTCATGATCGATGGATTCTTCAAGTGTTCAACCTCAAAACCTTTATTCACACTTGTAAGAATATACTCAGTTCCTTGATACCTACTTTCATTATCGGTAGGTTGTCTCACATTTGTTAATGATATAACTTAATGATTGGTAATCAAATGAAGTCTCATTGTGTTTGATCTCAAATATTTTATTCACATGATGTAGACTTTCAGCTTTGGTGGATCGTGTAGAAGACTTGAAGACATCAGCTTATAGTAGCATATTTCCTAAGTTGTTGATATCATTCATTGGACCAATACTTATATGACTTCAATGATCATGGGAGATCAGATTGTACTCCATTGTATATGTTGGAGCCGCCTTTGTTTTTTCTAGCCCGTCTCGAATTTCATGTCTTAATGCTCGAAATCGAAAGATGGTTTTCGTATTTTTCGTCTGTGGTTTCAAAATATCTGAAGTCTTATCACACAAGCAACGATGATTATTGTACGCTCGAGGCGAGTTCTACCTTTCAGAAAAAACAAATTCCCCCTTTTGTCCTACCTCAGGATTTCGTATGATGGATGATATAGATCACGTAGTTCACAAGTCTCGAGCGACGAAACGACGAAATCGCTTTAAAATTTCACCCAGGGCAGTAACGGGAGTAAAATATTCCTGGATCATGATTAAACATCATCGAGTTTTCGTGACTCGGCGTTCACTAAATCTAAAAGTTTATTGTCGTAACCCCGAGAGCCGAAACCATGAATTCCTTATTTTAGTAACCCATGTCAAGGTTAAAGGTAAAAGATAAGCCATTGTTAAGTTCCGTCGGCAATTCGCCACTCAACGTTTTCTCTTTAAAAAGTTACACTGTCTAAACCCCGACTCGCAAAGTCACGATAAGGATATGAACATAATTAATTAAACACTTAATCTAGTTTTATCTTCCCTTTTAATTAAAACGTATTATCGCGATCTCGTGGTTTCACATCTCGGTATGCAGAATTCCCAGAAACTTACCTTCGAAGCTCCGAGTCGCGATATGGTGAATATAAATAATTACGTAATTAATTAAGTGCCTAATCACAATTGCATTTTTATTAACCAAAATAAATCATCGCAATCTCGGGTGTTATAGGTTCAAAGGGTTAAAGCAAAAATTCCCGATACAACGAGTACCGAAAGATTAATTAACTTTGGTAAAACCAGATTAATTAAGCCAAATCAGTATCTTCTGTATTTTGATGCTTGCACAGTTTACGAAGCAGTCTAAATTCTTCCTTATGCCAACTGACATTTCAAACCGCCAAAATTTATGGCATTAATTAGAAATAAGGCGAATTGACATATAAAGATTGGGTTTTTATTACTAAATTTATTTCTAAACATGATTTGACAGATCTGTTCTAAAAAGTACCGAGTTTTCGAATATATATAGAACTGTTATTCATTATAACAAATTCATTTATATATTACGCAAAGAACACTTTCTCAACGAGCTAACCTCTGTATGTATATGTATTTTTATCGTAGAAGAGACAAAGCAGGATCTCCCGTCATGGCCCCGTGAAAAGCATCCAAAGACAACGTTGAGGTTTCCGGACAAGGTTCAGACAACGTCGCTGATACTTCACCTCGAAGTGTGGACTCTGTCCCAAACTGTTCATTCGTTTCCGATGTTCTGCAGGCTAAATTAGTGGATTATTCTGATGATTCCAGTCACAATGAAAAAGACGACATAACCACCAAATATAAGATTGTCATTCAATCAGGAATGCACAAAGTAGTGGTCAGGCCACGATTGCTCCCCTATTATGATATGGTCTGATGGGCATTAGACCATGTGGACATACCAACCAGAACCATCATGAATGAGCATAAGGTCACCATTGAGACTTTCAGACCTGAAAATTTGCAAGCTATGTACAAGTTTCCCACAACGTCCAACCTTATGTATGATGTCGAATTCTTGGAAGAGTTCAAACAAAAGGAATGTGTGCAGTATGACAAAAATATGTCTATCTTAATAAGATATTGGGTTTCGCACCCTGTGAAGTTCAGGGAAGACAGTCATGGTATATATTCAATAGCTTCCTTGTAACCATAGTTCAAGTATGTAGCTATGATGACATGCAGATTATACAGGAGAGAGGATACCTAACATTTATTTCTTCAATGGGTGCCTCTAATATTTAGAGTCACCGAAGGTTGTTCTTTTGACTGGGCGAAAATGTTGTCTGATAGCTTGACCAGTCGGATTATAGAGTATCAAGCACAGAAAGAGAGAGGAAAGATTTATTCATTTTTTATGTCTGCATACATTATGGATGTCATATGATTTCTAACACCATTTCCCTTAATGAGCTAGATTTGGACTCCAGCAGAGGCCGATCCCATCCATGTCTATCATTCAAAATTATGGGAAAACAAAGCGGTAGATTTCGTATATGAAATCTTCAACTGGGTGATGGTACCACTGCATGTCACTATTTTCGGCCACCCGCCACCCAGGATCTCAGACAGTATAGTCATGAATTTGAGTAGCATAGTTGATTGATATGTAGAACTTGAATTCTCATATCTCAGAGTTTTTGGGGCTTCTATTCCCCTGCATGCATTGCCATTATTCATTCCCGACAAGTTGGCTTGTCATGAGGTTGCTAGACAAATAGTAATCGGTGGTATAAGGAAGGAGCTTAATGGATACTCAAAAAAGGTATGGCCACCTTTTCCTGTTCATTTAAATTCATATTCTTTGTTAGATTTTGGGCATGCTAAAGATGAGGTAGCAGCCCTGGAATACCTAAAGTTGGTCATTATTGAATACAAGAATCACGATCCGCAAAGGGTCGTGAGTAATCATTTGGCCAGTTGCGGACTCAAGAGATTTGAACACAAAAATTCGCCCTCGGATGACATTTTCTGAGGTGCAAGATCTTATGCCGAGATTTTAGCTCGGATACAAACCTTGGCACCTAAAGAGAGGGTCGATGTTCTAAAATTCCAAGAACATCGACACAGTTGTCTTCCCGCTGTATTACGGGGTGAAGATCCGAGTACAACGGAGGTGAAACAAAAAGATGTCGAAGGCTCCAAGGATGCGACTCCCGGTCAAGAAAAACACCAGGATGAGGGAGAGAAAACTAAGAGTCTAAAAGAAGAGATAAAGACTCCTGAACCGTCGAAGAAGAAGACTCTGATTACTACTCCGGGACAATCAGCGAAGCAAATCGGAGATCCTATCACATCAGTTACTCCCTTGCAGTCAACTCAGGGAAATATTGACGTAGGGTGGATCTTCAATGAAGAGTTGAGGCCTATAAGGGTGGAAGAGCTCCCTCCAAATGAGTTCTTCTTCGATAAGAAGAGAAAGTCAGTGGTAAAGAGAGAATTCTATCAGGAAGGGGAGTCGACAGTAAAGAAATACAAAGTTATGACTGATGGGAAGGACAAGAAGAATGAACAGTTCACCACGGAAATAGCTGGGACATTAGGAGCATATGCCACAAAGAACCAATTTTCAGTTTGGGTTTTGAAAAACCAACTGAAATGAAAAAATTGCCTCATCAAAACCCTGGAAGCCAGACTAGACACAACAACGGAGGCTGCCAAAGACCAGGCGAGTGTAGGAATAGAGCAAGCAAGGTTGGTTGATAAAAGTGAGATAGAGATGCTCAAGACTAAGATTGAACAAGCATAGTTGGTGGTTCGGGATGGTTAGATGCAAGAGAGCCAGCAAAAACATTTTTTTCGAACAACTACAGGCTAGAGTGGAAATCGCCGAAAATAAAGTGATAAATATCGGGATGTTCCAATCCCAGGTGATAGAGATTTGGAGCAGAATCTCTGTGGCCTAATGAAATTTACTCGCCAAGGTAGAGGTGATTCAGGACAATTGTTTGCTGGTTAATCAAGTTTTGGAGAATTTATCTGCTAGAGAAAGAGAAGCTGGAGAAACACATGTCACCTTTCAAGAGGCTATGATAGCCACAAACAATAGGAATTCGGGAAGTACTCCCAGGTTTACCATTTCGGAGCAGACCAGAGGAAACATTCTATTAAAAGAATGGGAACACAGCATCTCGGAAGGTAAGTTGCAAGCCAAGAGGGTAACAAAATCCTTAGAAGAGTATTTTATCTCTATAGATGGTAATCTTCTAGGCATTGATAGCGGAGGTAATGTCGAGACATTGATTGAGATGAATATGGCAAAAATCTCACTTGATTTAAATGAAAAAGAGGAAAGAGATTCAGCCGAGATCTCCCAAGTGACTATGGTGGACATAGTCCAAATAGACAAATGTATGATTAAACCAAGAGCGCAATTATGCGCTATCGACATCATAGACAGACAAATGGAAGACAGGTTGTCGTAATTGGCCCGAGATTATTACTCTTTTGAAGCCAATTGTCAAGCAGAACTATCAAAGCTGATATCTTGGTTGGTTAAAAGATGTGTCACCTATACCGAGCACGCACGAGGACAAGATTCTGGCCCCAAGTAAAGACATTGAAGAAGAAATGGAGCGATTTCTCTCCTCCCTATCATAACTGAAAATTTTGCAATGATTGAGATTGCATCTTATTGTAAAACTGTATAAATACACCATAGAAAGAAAGAAAAATGGATGGACCTTTTTGTGTCGATTGTAACAGAGGTTTTACATTTTTAGAGTTAATATAAAGCAAATCTGAAGATTCTCAATTCTTTCATGACTATGTCATGAGTTTGTTTTCTTGTATCTCATATTTCGTTTCATTTCATATTCATAACTGATGAATGCTTCACTATAATTTAGTGCAACCTCTACTATAGTGAATGAATTTTGGTTTTCTATATTGTTTACTATTTTTCCTCTGTACCAGCTATCAGCAGGTATAAGACCAGTCAACACTTTCAGAATTCTATATATATTTTATGCTTCATCGGGTTACTTCTTTACATTTTTCTTCTTTTGTTTATACGTGAGATTCTCCCTTGATAGGAGCCTTACTCGATAGATAGCTAAATGTTTTCTCCCACCTCATACATTTTATTAAAATATAACCCAGTTACCGGAAAGAGCCTTTGATTTGCATTCCTTTTATTCCTGAAACTGTAAACTCTCTTTCATATGACCGAATTGAGACAACACTTAAATTCCCCCCAAAGTTTTCTTATTTTACTGTTCCTCCATGACTGTCCCTGTACCAACACAGGCCTATATCGAACCCGGATTATCAAATCAAACACACATTTCCTTAAACCTTTTCGATACTATTCTTAAAACTGCCACTACTTGGGCTGAACTCGAACGTTCATGGGCAGTGATTGAACAAGATATAAACATCTAGGAACAGTTGGAAGCTAGACAACACCAATGCAGAAATCTTCCCTAGTTTCCCATGACGAAGGTTGATGTTTCTCTCTTCTCTATCCTTTACTCACTTTCGGATGCCTAGACACTGTACTTCTAAGCCTTAAGTACAGACTCTAGAACAACATCTTTTTGGTGTCGTTGCTGGGGACCGAAGTTACGAAATCTTTTTCCCTGGGAAAACGACATTTTTTCTCTTCATTGAAAGTGTTACCCTTTGATAGTGAACAAAGAGTACACACCTTTTTTAAGGCTTTCCAATCTTTCACTTGGTGACTCCACAAATAATAAACTGGCATCCGGTTGAAGGAATACCAGAAAAAACCCAGATGGTAAGAAGATTACACCCGTTAACGATCCCAAGAAGATTCTAAAGGTGAGAGGCTCTCTTAAGCCAACCGTTGCAGTCTATAAGCTAAAAAACCCACAACTGAAGACTAAGAGTTGTTCAAAACCTTCAACTTCACGCAGTCCTCTTTTTGATACTAAATATCTAACGTCAAACTGCTCCAAAGTTAGGAGTGAGATTCATCTAACAACCCCCTTAGTACACAAAGGAAAGGGCCCTTTTGAAAGTTTGTCAGCAGTTGACATACCATATTTTCTTCAGTTAAATTTCCCAAACTCACCTAATCCTGAAGAGTGTGTTACACATTCAGTTTCCACACCCACCGGTTCTCCTGATTTTGTATCTTGCAAATCTGAGGAACCAATCCCTTGCATTACTTTTCATTCATCGTTGTATTTTCCTCTTCATGAAGAAAATAAACATTCACTTTTAATTTTCCGAAACCCCCTTTATGACTTTCTACTAATAATGATGGCAGCCGTCGGAGGAGGAGGCGGAGGGGTTATCGGAGGAGGAGGGGGAGGAGCTCCTGTAGGAGGAGCTGGAGGCCAAGGGCCTGGCCCCCCTCCCAGAGTGTTTGTGAAATTTGCAGCAAGATATGCTCCCTTGGTATTGCCCGTTCCTCTACATGACCTTCCCGAAAATGACATAAAAAAATTGCCAAAATTCACTGGGGAAGGGGATTTCACCGCGACTGAACACATTAATTTCTTTGATCAATTTGCAGACATCCTAGGTATTGAACGTGAAGACGTATATTCGAGGATTCTTGTTCAAGCCTTCGAAGGCCAAGTTCGAACTTGGTTTTGGAGTCTACCTGCAACATCTATCTTGTCTTATGACGCCTTAGAAGATGCTTTCCTCAGACAATGGGGCACAAGAAAAGACCACCTATATTATTTAACCGAATTTGGGTATTTAAAAAAAAAGAATTCAGAAACAGTCATGGATTTTATTCAAAGAGTCAACAAACTGTATAAAAAAATCCTAGCCGAGGTTAAACCGTCCCAACCCACGGCCAAAGTAACTTTCGTAGGGGATTTCGAACCGGATTTTTCACTCCTTTTGCGAGAAAGAAGGGGAGCCACCCTAAACCGAATGTAGGATGACACTGTAGAAATTGAGTCGAATATGATGGCTTCTGGTAAGCTTAAATCTAAAGTAGAAATTGGAAGTCGAGAAACTAAATTCTTTAGAGAACAAGCAGGTCCGTCAGGATCTAATAGATCCACGGATGACAGGGTAGACGATATGGCCAGGGTAATTAAAGAAATGTCTAATAAAATATCCAGAATGGAGCTGGAACAGGCCAAAGCTGATTCCTTCCCCAAAAAGGATTTCAAGAGGAACCCCAACCCCCCGAACCAGCAAAGACAGATAAAAAACGAAGATCAAAAAATACAAGCTCCCCTAAAGAGAGAAAATTTTATAGGAGCGAACGATCTCCAAGATTTCGGAGATTCGAATAATGATGTCACGAAATTTGGTGATGACTGCACACAACCGTATCTAACTAGAGAAGATTATGAGAAATCTCTAAACACTCAACAATCGTCGGTTGAGGATGAAGAAAGTGATCATACTGACCTTTGTGGCTCTCAACAAGAAATGGAAATGATAATGGTCGAGATCCAACCTAAGTACAACTTGAGATCTAAGAGTAAGCCCATCTCAACTACTCAACCCAAGAAAATCCTCCAAAGATGTCAAACTTATGAGCCTACTTCGGAAGAGACCCTATTACTTAATAGCAAAAAGAAGGTAGTAAGCACACAAGAGTCCGAAGTGGGAAAAGTTGAAACCCAAGCACAAGGAACCGAAACAGTAAATAAAGGTATGCCTTCAACCAAGACCATGAGTAATAAAGTGGTCCAGACGAATAAGTCAGAAAGGAAGGATTCAAAAGTCTCAACCAAAGAAACATACAAGGTGAGCGGAGCTTTCAGTTTTGAAAACAAGATAAATAAAATTAAGATACCAATCCCTTTGGTAGAATTAGCAAAAAACCCCGTTTATCGGAAGCAGATTACCAAAGTGATGGGTGTCTCAGAGCTAGAAAGCTAGTCTAACGTGTTAAACCTGGAAGATGACAAACCTAACATCACTTTTGGTCCACATTTTGAAGGGGCCAAAGATGCTATTGCTCCCTTTTATATCACTTTAAATGTATATGATCAATTTCTACATAATTGCATGTTAGACTCCAGAGCCTCCCATAACGTTATGCCTAAGATTATTATGGACAAGTTGGGTCTCCAGATCACTAGACCTTATAGAGATATTTACTCTTTTGACTCAAGAATGGTTAAGTGTATGGGAATGATAAAAGATTTAGTAGTTACCCTGGCACAGGTCCCGGTTAAGAGTATCTTGATGGATGTGGTTATTGATGATATTCCCCCTAAGTATGGCTTACTGTTGTCTAGGTCTTGGGGAGCCAAGCTGGGGGGTTCTCTTCAATTGGATATGATGTTCACCACAATTCCCGTTTTTGGTGGGCAATTTACTTGATTGTACAGAGAGACGAGGTTATCATATACAGTAAGCGACCCTCAAAATCTGAACAATTTCCCTATTTACATTGTGGATCAAGACTTAGGAAATTGTATCTTATCTTTTGATGACGGTTTAGATGGTTGTCCAGAAGAAAACGATATAGAGAAGGAAGACTTAGGTTACATGATAGAAGATCTGTGTAGCACCAGTGTCTGGAAAATGTTTTTTTACGGTGCCTCATCTTGTGAAGGGGCTGGTGCAGGAGTGCTTTTAGTGGCTCTCGAAGGAAAGTTCGTTGTTCCTTTTTCCTACAGACTACAATGGGATATAGATTATACTAACAATGTATGTGAATACGAAGCATTGGTCTTAGGATTAGAGGCTGCCAGGAAGCTTAAAATAAATAACTTATAGGTATACGAAGATGCATAGTTAATAGTCAAACAAACAAATTGGCAGTACCAAGCTAGGCATCCCAAATTAAGATCATACAGGAATTGTGCCTGGGATCTGATGGAAAAAAATTTCTCATCCGTAAATGTCCATTTCATCCCATGCATAGAGAACTTACATGCTGATGCATTAGCTAAAGTAGCTTCAACCTTCTCTCCTCCCACGACTTTCAAATTGAAGTATCACATAGAAATCAGACACAGACCATCTGTACCAGATAACACCCAACACTAGCAGGTTTTTGAGGATGATGAGAAAATTAAGAAGTTTCTTGAAGCAATAGGTGAGTTTTCCGAAACCCACGCAGATCAAGAAAACCAGAATGAAAATGTATGGATCATGCAAGAAGGGGAGGATCCTGAAGATTTCTGAGACAAAATCGTAGATCACCGCATGTTGGTCCTTAGAAACAACCAGATTCCGAAAGGATTGATTCCTTTAGAAAGAATTTTTGATCAAAACGACATACCTGTAAAATCCACCTTACAACCCCAACTGAAAGAAGTGGAGGACTACGATATAGGAACCAAAGAAGAATCCAGGATGGTAAAAATATCCAAGTTCCTCCCTCTCGAAATAAAAAGTAAATATAAAGACCTACTCAGACAGTATAAGGATGTTTTCTCCTGGTCTTTTGATGAGTTAAGGACTTACGACACTTCCGTAATTGATCACAAGATACCTCTAAATCCTGGGTCAAACAATTTAGGCAAAATCTTAGACAGATCAACCCCATTTTGTTACCTGTGATCGAAAAAGAAGTTAATAAACTTTTAGACGCGAAAATAATAGTACCTCTGATATATTCAAACTGGGTAGCAAACCTGGTCCCGGTCAGGAAAAAGATTGGGGAAATTAGACTGTGTGTGGATTTCAGAAATCTAAATAAGTCGTCTCTCAAGGACAACTATCTGCTGCCCAAAATGGACCATGTGTTAGAAAAGGTAGTTGGAGCCAACTAAATGTCTATGATTGACAAATTCTCTGGTTATAATCAAATCGCCATGAATGAACATGATAGAGAAAAAACCACTTTCACCACACCATGGGGTATGTTCATGTATGATAAAATGTCTTTTGGTTTGATGAATGCAGGGGCCACGTTCCAGCGCGTTATGGACATCGCTTTCATCAGTGAAAGGGATAAGTTTGTAGTCATTTATCTTGATGATTTGACGGTTTTCTCTAAAACCGACGAAGAACACTTGATACATCTTAAACAGACATTCAAAAAATGTCGCAGGTTTGGTCTATATTTAAATCCAAAGAAATCACATTTTTCCATGCATGAAGGTAAACTTTTGGGTCATATCGTATCTAGGGATGGAATCAGGATTGATCCTAAGAGGATTGAAGTGATAGATACTATAAATATTCCCAGAAATGTAAAAGAGATTCAATCTTTCTTAGGAAGAATAATTTTTTTACGAAGATTTATCCCAAATTTTGTTGAGATTATAAAACTGATCACAGGTATGCTGAAAAAGGACAACAAAGTAAAATGGACGACTGAGGCCAAAGCATCGTTCGCACATATTAAGAAATTCATAAGCGAGGCACCTGTGTTAGCGAGCCCCAACTATCTAAAATATTTTTCTTATTTTCTCATTTGCCTCCGAACACACTATTGTCGCGGTACTCCTACAAAAGAATGAAGAAGGTTTCGAACAACCGATTGTTTTTTTCAGCAAGAGCCTTAGAGATGTAGAACTAAAGTATGATATAATAGAAAAACAAGTGTACGCCATGGTAAAAGCATTAAAGGCATTCAGAACGTATGTACTACACTCCAAGATAATTGCGTACGTACCTACCAGTTCTGTGAAAGATATTTTGGTACAACCAGACAACGATGGAAAAAGAGGGCGATGGCTCGCCAAAATCCAAGAATTTGATCTGGAAGTCAAACCAACCAAATTGATAAAAGGAAAAGGCCTGGCCAAACTCTTAACCGAGTCAAATTTCAGAGCCCTAGGTATCAATTGCCTGCAGGAAGGCGATGAAGACATGAATCTAAACGAACTGAATGAGAAAACAGGCCCAAACAAGATCGAAGAGAAGTTCATATCATCAGGCTGGTACAGAGACATAGTATCATACCTGCTAACTCTAAAATGCCCAAATGAGCTATCGCCATCAAAATCTAGGACTCTAAAACTTTAGGCGGTTAAATATTGTATCACCGAAAGTCGGCTATATTGGAAATATCCACTCAGCTTCTTGTTAGTCTATTTAGTCGAATCAGAAACTCAGCGGGTTATAGATTAATTTCATGAGGGAATCTGTGGGGGGCATCATGTTGGGTGCTACTGGACAAAACTTTTCTCGTACGTTAATGCCAAAGTTCGAGCCTGCAACCCTTGTCAACTATTTACAGGTAAACAGAAGCTCCCAACACTGCCTTTAGTTCTAGTCAAAGTTGAAGCCCCATTTCATCAATGGGGTCTAGACTTCATAGGTGAGATTAATCCCCATTCCAGTGCTCAACACAAGTGGATCTTAACCGCAACAAATTATTTTACTAAATGGGTGGAAGCCATTCCAACCAAAAGGGCAACAAACTCGGTGGTAATTGATTTCTTATAAGACAATATTTTGTCAAGATTTGGTTTCCCTCGAAAGATAATTACAGACATCGCCCAAGCCTTTAAATCCATGGCTATGATAAGCTTCTGTCAGAAGTATAGCATCATTCTTGGCCATTCCACAACATATTACCCCCAGGGAAATAGATTTGTCGAGTCATCTAACAAGAGCCTAGTAAATATAATCAAGAAAGTATTGGATGAAAACAAAAGGTCTTGGCATGTGCACTTAAAATATGCATTGTGGGTGAATCGCATAAGCACAAAAAGGTCTATCGACATTTCACCTTTTCATATGGTATATGGGATAGATGTTGTGTTACCTATAAACCTAGCACTTCCAGTGATGAATTTATGGAAAGATCAAAATGAAGAACCCAATCATGTCACCAGGAGGATAAATCAGCTGATCGAGGTTCAACAGCATAGGGTCAAAGTAGATGAAAAGTTGCAGAAGTACCAAGATGACATGAAGGCATTATTCGACCATAGAGCAAAGGACAGAGATTTCCTCCCAGGTGATTTAGTATTAAGGTGGGATGAAAGAAAGGAAGAAGCAGCAAAACATGGTAAATTTGACCACCTCTGGTATGGGCCATTTAGACTCTCGGCTTTGGAAGGAAAAAATTCTTTCCTACTGGAAAATATAGACGGTGAAATCCTCAACACCCCTGTCAACAGGCATTATCTGAAGCATTATATGACATAACAGTTGCCTAAAAAAAATAAAAATTGTATACTTATATATATATTTTGTATACATATATGTATTTTTCATTTAAGCATTGCTTTTGATTTACTTCTTTCTTTCATGAACTTTCGACACCTTTCGGATAACCCCGATAATATTTGTATTTGCCTCTTACAGGATTCTAGCTGCACACAAAACAAGCGGGAGAAGAAAACCGAAAGTTGATGTCAGAAATAAATCGGCTTAAACAGGTGATACCCAAGAAATTTGATATTGTGAAAATAAATTGAAACGAAAAGGTATAGATGAGATTTCCTAAAGGACATGTTCTAAAGGACTATTAAAGAAAACCGAGGTAACCTCATTCAAATAGCAACATCGGTTGAACTGATAAATAACAGAGTGGTTTCTTTGTTTAATTGTCTATGAAAAATTAAGACAAATTAAATGATTCACCCAAATTAAAAGCAGTCAGTCAAAGTAAAGTATCCCCGAAAACGATCTACAAGAGTCAGTTTTGAATTTTTGACCTCTATATTTTCAGTCCATGAGTCAATATCTTTCCGTTTCGCATAAGAAGGGATAAGAGTTTTCGTTTCAACCTCATGAGCTTCAAAGAAGATTGTGGAAAGAATGCGGGTCTTCACAACTCCTTGATCCCCTGCTAAACGAAGAGATGCTTAAAGTGATCCTGACTTTCCTAGGTTCTTCAACAATATCGGAGGATTGAGGCTTGCTCAAATAGAATGCCCTAAGAAAATTATTTTCCCTTTTTTCCCTAAGAATGAAGGTGTTGTGAAGGTTAAGGGAAGGTTGGTACCGAGTAATCAAAGTAAGTTGAAAGACCTATAATGCAAGATATTACACAGATATCATCCCTGATACAAACTGATTTCCCCCATCTTCGTGCTCTAAAAAGAAAATTATAAGACACGTGGTGAAAGGAAATTTAGAAATGATTGCCCCCATATAGTCCAAGAGACGATGAAATGAAATTCAGAAATGATTTCCCTCATCTCAACATTTAAATGCACAAATATATTCCAAAGTGGTGAAAGGAAATTCAGTAAAAGGGGCTAGATAGCTTCACCGGGGTACTGAACAGGCTCACTGGTAGTGAAGAAATATCTGAGATATCTGTAAGGATGTTATACATGAATATCACTCTACTCTGGTAACCAATTCTTTTTAAAACTTGATCCACATCCCCAGTTCAGATGGGGCTTCCCGATTTAAAAACATATAATCTTCTTCTTTTGATGCAAGATGATAGCCACAAGATCTGTTGGGTCTCCTAGGACTGTTTTGATTGTCTTAAGGCAGACCTGATTTTAGTGACGAGAAAGAGAAATTCGTGAAAGGGACTACAGCTAAGTTTAAAAAGAGTATCTAAATTTGAAAAGCTCTTCAAGGTAAAAAATGAAGTCTCTTTCCCCTTCGGTACCCTATTCTCAGGAACCTTTTGGTCTGATTGAAATTATTGACTCCATTTACCCAATATTGGCACGTGGTCTACTGTTCTTCCCGTCTTACAAGAAAACGGGATCCCTAGTTGGAGCCTATGTTGGAGCCACCTTTTTTTTTTCTAGCCCATCTCGAATTTCATGTCTTAATGCTCGAAATCGAAAGATGGTTTTCGTATTTTTCGTCTGTGGTTTCAAAATCTTTGAAGTCTTATCACGCAAGCAACGACGATTACTATACTCTCAAGGTGAGTTCTACCTTTCGGGAAAAAAAAATTCCCCCTTTTTTCCTACCTCATGATTTTGTATGATGGATGATATAGATCACGTAATTCACAAGTCCCGAGCGACAAAACGACGAAATCGCTTTACAATTTCACCCAGGGAAGTAACGGGAGTAAAATTTTCCTAGATCATGATTAAACATCATCATATTTTTGTGCCTCGGTGTTCACTAAATCTAAAATTTTATTGTCGTAACCACGTTAGCCAAAACCTCGAAGTCCTTATTTTAGTAACCCGTGTCAAGGTTAAAGGTAAAAGATAAGCCATGGTTAAGTTTCGTCGGCAATTTGCCACTCGACGTTTTCTCTTCAAAAAGGTACACTGTCTAAAATCCGATTCGCGAAGTCACGATAAGGATATGAACATAATTAATTAAACATTTAATCTAGGTTTATCTTCCCTTTTAATTAAAATGCATTATCGTGATCTCGCGGTTTCGCAGCTCGGTATGCAGAATTCCCGGAAACTTACCTTCGAAGCTCTGAGTCGTTATATGGCGAATATAAATAATTACGTAATTAATTAAGTGCCTAATCACAATTGTGTTTTTATTAACCAAAATCAATCATCGCAATCTCGGGTGTTAGAGGTTCAAAGGGTTAAAGAAAAAAATCCTGATACAACGAGTACCGAAAGATTAATTAACTTCGGTAAAATCAGATTAATTAAGCCAAATCAATATCTTTCGTATTTTGATGCTTGCACAGTTTACGAAGCAGTCTAAATTCTTCCTAACGCCAACTGACATTTCGAACCGCCAAAATTTATGGCATTAATTAGAAATAAGGCGAATCGACATATAAAGATTGGGTTTTTATTACTAAATTTATTTCTAAACATGATTTGACAGATCTGTTCTAAAAAGTACCGAGTTTTCGAATATATATAGAACTATTATTCGTTATAACAAATTCATTTCTATATTACACAGAGCACACTTTCTCAGCGAGCTAACCTCTATATGTATACATATTTTTATACCAGAAGAGCCAAAGCAGGATCTCCTGTCATGGCCCCGCGAAAAGCATCCAAAGCTAGCGTTGAGGTTTCGGGATAAGGTTCAGACAACATCGTTGATACTTCACCTCGAAGTGTCGACTCTGTCCCAAACTGGTCATTCGTTTCCGATGTTCTGCAGGACGAATTAGTGGATTATTCTGATGATTCTAGTGACAATGAAAAAGACGACATAACCACCAAATATAAGATCGTCATTCAATCAGGAATGCACAAAGTAGCGGCCAAGCCACGATTGCTCCCCTATTATGATATGGTCTGACGGGCATTAGACCATGTTAACATACCAACCAGAACCATCATGAACGAGCAGAAGGTCACCATCGGGACTTTCAGACCTGAACATTTGCAAGCTATGTACAAGTTGCCCACAACGTCTGACCTTAAGTATGATGTTGAATTCTTGGAAGAGTTCAAACAGAAGGAATGTGTGCAGTATGAAAAAACTATGTCTAGCTTAATAAGAGATTGGGTTTCACACCCTATGAAGTTCAGGGCAGACAGTCATGGTATATATTCAATAGCTTCCTTGGAACCACAGTTCAAGTATGTAGCTGTGATGACATGCAGATTATACGGGAGAGAGGACACCTCACATTTTTTTCTTCAATGGGTGCCTCTGATATTTCGAGTGGCTGAAGGTTGTTCTTTCTACTAGGCAAAAATGTTGTCTGATAGCTTGAACAGTCAGATTACAGAGTATCAAGCACAGAAAGAGAGCGGAAATATTTCTTCATTTTTTATGTCTGCATACATTATGGATGTCTTATGACTTCTAACACCATTTCCCTTAATGAGATGGAGTTGGACTCTATTAGAGGCCGAGCCCATCCATGTCTATCATTCGAAATTATGGGAAAACAAAGCGGCAGATTTCGTATATGAAATATTCAACTGGGTAATGGTACCTCTACATGTGACTATTTTCGACCACCCGCCACCCAGGATCTCAGACAATATAGTGACGAATTTGAGCAGCATAGCTGACTGGTATGTAGAAGCTGAATTCTCATATCTCAGAGTTTTCGGGGCTTCTCTTCCCCTGCATACATTGCCATTATTCATTCCCGACAAGCTGGCTTGTCATGAGGTTGCTAGACAAATAGTAATCGGTGGTATAAGCAAGGAGATTAAGGGATACTCAAAAAAGGTATGGCCACCTTTTCCTGTTCATTTAAATTCATATTCTTTGTTAGATTTCGGACATGCTAAAGCTGAGGCAGTAGCCCTGGAATACCTAAAGTTGGTCCTTATTGAATACAAGAAGCACAATCCACAAAGGGTCGTGAGTAATCACTTCGCCACTTGCGGACTCAAGAGATTTGAACATGAAAATTTTCCCTCGTATGAGATTTTTCGAGGCGCAAGATCTTATGCCGATATTTTAGCTCAGATACAAACCTTGGCACCTGAAGAGAGGGCCGATGTTATGAAATTCCAAGAACATCGACGCAGTTGTCTTCCCGCTGTATTACAGGGTGAGGATCCGAGTACAGCAGAGGTGAAACAAAAGGATGCTGAGGGCTCCAAGGATGCGACTCTCGGTCAAGAAAAACACCAGGACGAGGGAGAGAAAACTAAGAGTCTGAAAGAAGAGATAAAGACTCCCGAACTACTGAAGAAGCAGACTCCGATTGCTACTCCAGGAAAATCAGTGAAGCAAATCGGATATCCTATCACATCAGTTACTCCCTTGCAGTCAACTCAGGGAAATATTGACGCAGGGTGGATCTTCAATGAAGAGTTGAGGCCTATAAGGGTAGAAGAGCTCCCTCCAAATGAATTCTTCTTCGATAATAAGAGAAAGGCAGTGGTAAAGAGAGAATTCTATCAGGAAGGGGAGTCAACAGTAAATAAATACAAAGTTATGACTGATGGGAAGGACAAGAAGAATGAACAGTTCGCCATGGAAATAGCTGGGACATTAGGAGCATATTCCACAACAAACCAATTTTCAGTCAGGGTTTTGAAAAACCAGCTGAAACAAAAAAACCGCCTCATCAAAACCCTGGAAGCTAGACTAGCCACAATAGCGGAGGCTGCCAAAGAGTAGGTGAGTGTAGGAATAGAGAAAGAAAGGTTGGCCGATAAAAGTGAGATAGTGCTGCTCAAGACTAAGCTTGAACAAGCACAACTGGTGGTTCAGGATGGTCGGATGCAAGCGAGCCAGCAAAAAGATTTGATCGAACAGCTACAGGCTAGAGTGGAAATCTTCGAAAGTAAAGTGATAAATATCGATATGTTCCAGTCCCAGGTGATAGATATTTGGAGCAGAGTCTCTGCGGCCCAACTACATTTACTCGCCAAGGTAGAGGTGATTCGGAACAACTTTTTGCTGGTTAATCAAGTTTTGGAGAATTTATCTGCTAGAGAAAGAGAAGCTAGAGTAGCACAGGTCGCCTTTCAAGAGGCTGTGATAGCCACAAACAACAGGGATTTGGGAAGTACTCCCAGGTTTACCATTTCAGAGCAGACCAGAGGAAACATTCTATTAAAAGAATGGGAACATAGAATCTCGAAAGGTAAGCTGCAAGCCAAGAGGGTGACGAAATCCTTAGAAGAGGTTTTTAGCTCTATAGATGGTAATCTGCTAGGCATTGATAA